>CM018682.1:26567725-26665225 GCA_009363875.1 Mikania micrantha | reverse complement strand
GAACCAATTAAACTAAAAATAGCTAATAACACCACCATTGAGAACTGCCAAGCATTGTTGTGTTGTCTACAACCATGGTTGTAAAAATCCCCGACTAGGCTGATTAATCGTTAGTCCTTTAAAGCCGACTAGGCCTGACTATCCGATTAGGACGATTAATTGGCCGATTAATCTCGAATAATCCTGATTAATCCCTAGTCCCCACCCTACCGACCGACTAGTGACTAGCGATTTCTACAACATTGTCTACAACGAGACGTGACCGAGTCCACCATTGATCGTGGGCCATTCGCCATAATTCGACCCTTTAAGGTTCGGCTAGCCCAACATGCAGACATGCGTGTCAAACTGAATCTAATTCCAACTAAATAAAACAGTTAATGTAACAATTTTTCAAAAATTTTAACTCGGAAATTTTGATTTTACCTAATGAAGTTCATTTTGTCATTTTTAAAATTTTTTCAACAAAATTTTTGTTTAAATTCAAAGTTTATAAAACTTAATATTACACTTTTAAAAGCAATACAAGAAAAACATTATTCTAACTTAAATAAGGTTGGAAATATGCTTTTCTTCAAAAAAAATTAAAAATAAATAATAGGGTAAATTTCACTTATGGCCCCTTTTTTTTACACAAAATTTCAGAGATGGTATTTTATGTTTACAAATGTTGCAAACTTGGTCATTTTTTCGTTAACTTTGTTACATATTAACAGAATATGAGGCATAAATATAAAAAAATATATATATACAAGTAATTGAGTAAATTTCACTTTTGGTTCTTTAAGTTTACGTAAATATTTAGATATGGTTCTTTACTATGTTAACACTTAACAATGTTAACAATGAAAGGACAAAGTTTGTAACATTTGTAAACTTAAAGGACTAATTTTGATATTTCAAAACATAAAGGATTATCTCTGAAATTTTATATAAACGTAAAGGACCAAAATTATGATGAAATTTAAGGAATCATGTTTTAGATATTATGTCTTCAGTTTTGTAGTAAGTTTCATCTCAATATTAACCTCTGTTAATTTTTTTTTGTTAAATTATGATGAAATGAATAGAATACATGTTGTCTTTATAATGGTCAAAGTGAAACAATATTTTTTAAATTTTATACAAGTCTTGTCAAAAAAGAAGTAACGAAATTTAAGTTTAACCATCAACAACAAATTAAATCGTAGACATAATCACCACTTTGGTACTGTTTGTTTTTTAAAAGGTAAAAATATCAGCAGTCTATGGACCACATCTGCAGACATCTGTAAAAGAAGAGGTGGACCAAATATTTGCAGTCTGCAAAAAGAATAATGTTGTTTTTTTAACGTCTGTTGACTGTTAAAATAAATTGGTGGTGATGTACGAACAATGTTGGTTGTGGAGGCCGACGATGGTGGGTGGTCTCTGTAGATCTTAGAAGATTCTAGAAGTGGCTTGGCCACATATGCACCAAGAAAGCACGCGCAACCATTTTTTAATAAAACATATTCGAAAAACAAACAGTCTGTAGATGCCAATGTATATGCGTGGTCTGCACAACGTAAACAAAAGAGGCTACGTAGACATTTTTGGAAAAATCAAAGAGCACCTTTGTATCATGTTTAAAGGATAGAATAGTGAGTCTAATAGGCTAGTTTGAAAGAATAAGAAGAAAAAACTATAATACTTTTACCCTGTTAAAACGATACATCCTTTCGTCTTGTTCCCGAGTTCATTAAAGGAGAAAAAAAGAAAGAAAATAAAAGGAAAGGAGAAAATTTTTATGTTCCAGAGTTTCATTTAATGAGAGAAAATAAAGGAAAATAACATATATTGTGTTCCCGAGTTTCATTTAAGAAGGAAAATGAAGAGAAGTGGAAGGAAAACTAGGCAAAATTACTTAGTTTTCATTTCTTTTCGATTTGAAAGGAAAGAACTCCACTATTTTCTTTTACTTTATAATAATTTTTTTTCCTATCTTTTCCTTTCTTTACGCTCTGTTTCCGAGTTTATTAAAGGAGATAACATAAAAAATAAAGAAAAAGAAATGAGAAGAAAGGAAAAGAAAAGAAAAAAATAGAGTTTTTTCCTTCCATTTCCTTCCAAATCGTAAGGAAAGAAAAACTAAGAAATTTTGTTTAGTTTTACTTCCACTTCTCTTCCTTTCCCTTATTAAATAAAACTCGAGAATACAACATATGTTTTTTTTCATTTTTTCATTCATTAAATGAAACTCAAAAATACGAAAATGTTTCTAATTTCCTTCTATTTCATTTCTTTGTCTATGGCTAGATGAACTCAGTAACACAGCGTCAGTAAACTCGGACCTGAGCGTTAAGAGGCAGTGCCGCTAGTTTATGGTGTCGCAAGCAACCATCTGATTCGGAGGTAGAATCACTAAACCCTCCGGTGACTCAACAGTCATGATGATGATGAAGGCGGCATATCGAGGAGCTTCATTGTCGTCTAGGGTTTTGTATTACTCCACGGCTACGTCTCCTGCTAGTCCGAACCTGTATCATAGGCTCATTCGTTTTCATGAACCCTCGGTTGTCCCCATTCTAGACCAATGGGTTGCAGAAGGAAGACCCCTCGATCAACAAGATCTCCACCGGATAATCAAACAGCTCCGGAAATATAGTCGATACAAGCACGCTCTCCAGGTTTAATTACGAAACTTGATATTTGATTTCAGTTCATAAATTGCTTGATAATCTTTGTGTTCCATTTATCATCGTAAAAGTGTATTGTGAGAGAGTGAAATTAAAATTATTCAATTGCCCTTTTCAACTGTTGAATTGTAAGAATCATGTTTCAAATGCAAAACCTGATGAGTTGAATGTTGATGATCTTAAAGACTATGTTATCAATTCTATGAACTGATCTAACCTAGCCATTTGCCACAATTTTTGACCAATTTCATGATATTGTATGGTAAGAGTTGCTTACACGGTTACACCCCATCCTCTCCATACCCTACATGCTACGATTGACTCATGCTATTTTTTGGGAATTCGTATTTTGGGAACAGTTGCACTGCCTTTGTTACAAGGCAGCTTTGTGCTAGGTGTTAGTAGCCATACGATGAATAGGCAAAATTTAATCAGCATTAGGCAGATGTTAAGTCTTCTTTGCATTTACAATTAAGCAGGGGCGAAGCTTAATAGGGGGCCGGGGTCTTTTCGTCTGTAATGTTAATTTTTTGGACGAAATATTATTTTCAGTTAAAAATAGTGGTTTCGCCCCCCTCGCTTCAAAAAATTAACATGTATTCTGGGTTTCAAAAATTTCCGCCCCTCTCTCACTTTGCCCAAGCTCCACCACTGCAATTAAGAGTAGGCAAATTGGATTTTAATAATCCAATCTATTGCCCATTGGTTAATTAGAATCCATACTAGCAGTTCGGTCAATGATAATCCCAAATGTTACTTTTGTTAACAAGAGCAATCCCAGCAGCTTAATCATCATCGCATTATTTTGCTTACAGTGAGGATTGAGAACGAAATAAGAAAATGTACAAGTTAAATCGAGTATAGCTAAATGATGATTTGCCCTCGTTAACAAAAATGAAAGATGGGATTCTTATTGACTAAACTACTAGTGCGGATTGTTATCGACCAATAGGTCTTAGTTTGGATTGTTTAAATGATAAAATTTTAGCTTTTTCTTGCATACCAACAAAATCTCATTTCCTGCTTTTATTACAGATATGCCAATGGATGGATGACAAACCATATCTAGATAATCCACAGAAAGATGTTCCGGTTACGCTGGATTTGATATCAAAGGTTTATGGTCTAAAGCAAGCAGAGGAATATTTCAATAAAATTCCAAATGCTTCAAGAGTGGGGCAGGTTTATGGCGCCCTTTTAAATTGCTACGCGGAAGCAAGATTAGTAAACAAAGCAGAAGCCACCATGCAAAAGATAAGAGACCTAGGATTATCAGGGTCATTGACCTACAATGTTATGATGGGTTTGTATTCTGTTACAAATAAGTATGAGAAACTTGACCTATTAATGGAAGAAATGGATCAAAAGGGTATTCGTGTTGATAAGTTCACTTATTGTATTAGATTAAACGCGTATGCAAAAACTTCAGAAATAAAAAAAATGGAGAAGCTTTTATTGAGAATGGAAGTTGATCCAGAGGTCAAAATGGAATGGCATGCATACACAACGGTAGCAAATGGGTATTTAAAAGCTGGTGACAGAGAAAAGGCGCTGACTTGTTTAAAAAAATCTGAATACCTCATAAAGCCTAGTCAAAGAAAGTCAGCTTATGAGAATCTACTCACCCTTTATGCTAATGCTGGACGAAAAGATGAAGTTTATCGCATATGGAAACTTTATAAGAATCTTGGAAGTTTATACAATCGTGGTTATCTTTGTTTGATGAGCGCACTTGGTAAATTGGATTGTGTTGATGATGTTGAGAAAGTATATCAAGAGTGGGGCACTCAATATAAACACTTTGATTTCCATGTTCCAAATCTTGTGGTTACAATATACTGCAAAAAGGGTCTTCTTGAAAAGGCAGAAACTGTAGTAAAAGCTCTTAAAGAGAGTGGAAATGAACCGAATGCATCTACGTGGTCTCGTTTGGCATTGGGCTATGTTAAAAATGGTGAGTTGGAGAAGGCGGTGGAGGCAGTTAGAAAATCTATTTTGAGCAGTTTTCCAGGGTGCACTGTTGACACAGTCACTTTCTCTGCTTGTTTAGATTATTTGAATTCTAAGGGAAGTTTAGATGAAGCCAAGGAATTGATCAAATTACTCAAGGAAAAAGGCCATTTATCAGATGTGGTTTATAAGAGTATTGTGAAAAATTTGTCCACGGAAATTGTTATTGCAATTTGAAATATGTTATTAGTGGTTGATTAGTAGCCCTTTATCTCCATTCCCCTGTCTCTTTATTGTTTATGCGTATTCGTGTTTATCTTTTTGAACTTGAGCGGGCTTTCTAGAAGCAACCTCTTTTTTCTTAGATATAAAGGTAAGGTTTTCTTATATCAAACCCTTCTTAGACTTTATAAATACCAGTGTTGTAAAAATCGGGATTAATCGGCCGATTAATCGGGATTAATCGCTAGTCGGTCCTAAGCTGATTAATTTTTGCCTAGTCGGTTCAAAAATCGCTAGTCGGCGCTAGTCGGGACTAATCGGGCCTAGTCGGGCCTAGTCTAGGCTAGTCGGCCTAGTCGGATTAATCGGCCCAAGGGCAAAAAATCGGTCAACAGGGCAAAAAATCGGTCAACCGGCCAATGATTTTATGTTTAGGCCAAAAATTTTGGTCCAAGGCCAAATAAATTGTGGTTTTTCTTCTTCTCTGTCTTAGTCGACTCCCAAATTCACGATCAATCAGTCAATAAGCAGCTGCGCACGATCGGTCTCAGCCGACTCCCAAATATGCTTATATTAATGTTTGGATTTTTAAGTACTTTGTTTATTATCTTTAAGTTTATTAGAAAAATATTTGAATTTTGAAGTATTATATTTATATTGATGTGTGTATTTGTATGTATATATATAAAATTTTGAAAAATTCTATACAAAAATTCCAATCCGATTAATCCCGATTAATCACGATTAATCCCTAGTCCCTATCTCGCCGGCCGACTAGCGACTAGCGATTTCTCCAACCATGATAAATACTCATGCTATGAGTGAGATTTATAGGGTATGGTTGTATTAGTAGTTTTTTAATGGCTTGAAAGGTAGAACCGAAGACGAGATTTCAACCGTCCGCTCATATTTGACGCTTTGGGGCATGCATTTAAGTGCGCCCCAGGATGAACCTCATAATTGGGTAAACACTCTGATCTTGCCTTAACAATATGCCTCTACCTGCATTCAAACCCAATACCTTTCATAGGAAAGGCAAGAGGGTAACCGCTATATTTCGAGGTTCAAGGGATTTGAAATTGACTACAAGGTACATTTTAACAAAAGATGAGATATTTTGTATGCTAATCAGAGTTTAATGTAACAATACTTAAGTGTCACCACACCTGCAGCAGGTAGGAGAGGCTTATTATGACTCAATGATGCAATTTTGATCTTTTTAGCTTGGAAACTGAATTATCTTGCAGCTTAAGTATGAGGTTTTGGTTCTTGTCACCTTTAACGGTAAATACTTAAAACCAGGGTGTGTGTCGGGCCAAACCCAGATTGAACTAGACTAAACCGGACATGTTAAGTTGAAGAAATGAAAGACAAACCCATAATATGGTGTATCAGTCTTAGTAAAACAAGTTTAACGTGTCAACTCTATAATTGGATCGGATTGGACCATTTATTCTTCAAACCAATTCGAATATAATGTTTAAATCTAAAATAAGTTACTTTTCTAACCAATTCAGGTAGATTTTCATAAATAGAAAGTAAAGAAAGAAACTCAATATAAATTGACATATAAAGTTCAAATATAAAATCATTTAGTATTCAAAATTTAAGAAAAAAAAAACTCACACTTTGTCTTCAATTATCAATTGTTATTTAGGCAATGTTATCATAAATATATAAAAAAAATAAGTAAGTAAAAACATTAATTAGTTAAACACTAAATATAATTTTATAATTATTAAATATTTATTATTATATAATGTTAATAAATTATATTTTTTATTATTCAAACCCGTGTAATACACGGGTTTTTTTGGCTAGTACATAATATTGGATCATGTTTGATTGAATAAAAGTGAGCGTACATTAATTTGTGCAAGGACTCGTGAATAATAATCACAGGAACATGAAACATAAATATGCACACTATAACAAAACTTGTTAAATTTTGATTAAACATGGGAAATTATAGGGAGACTATAAGACGGTTGAACTACCAACTGTAGTTAACTAACTAACTTAACCATAACTAGCTATAGCTACGAACAGTCATTCTTATAATTAAGAAATTCTTAAACTTGTTTGATTCATCCTTTGTGTACTCCATCTTCTTCTTTGTTTAATTTCCAATTACAAGTCGATTTTGACTCTCCGAATACTGGTGATCAAGATGGAAGTAGCTTAGTGTCGCAGTCATTGAATTGAAATTGGTCTTTCCTTGAATTATAAAGAATTTTTAGTTTCTATTTGAACAAAAAAAAAAAGAGCTAGAACACAACAACATACTCCTGAATACAAACTTATATAGAACAGACAAATTGATTACAACATTCCAACATTTAGATCCACCCATATTCATTAGTGCAGGCACTTAGTGTGTACGAAAGGTGCGACCGCATAGTGATCCAATTCTTTGAGGACCTAAAATTTCGAATTTTTTGCCACAATAATTTTGTTTTGTTCTGCTTATCGACTTATTTTATCTCAATCATCATTTATTTATGAATTTTTTTATATGTATAGAAGACAACGCTGAATATAACACACTTTGATGATGTCCTTAACATACTTGTGAATAATTCGTCACATTGGTGTGCTTATATGTCCTTAGCCTTTGACACGTATAACATATTACACTCTAGACCCACATGACCCATTAACTATCTTCCTATGAATTTAGTTATGTATTAGAGGTCCTAACAGTCTACGCCTTCCCATAACACTTGAGCATCAAGGATCGTCTCCTTCATTACTATCCATGTGGACCTTGTGTTGTAATTTCCGGTTGTTTACTTCGAGGAAAACAAGGACGTGGTTCCGGGATCCTTTTGCTGCAGAATGATCTAGTGATAAGTTTGACCTGCGGCACCATGCCTTCAGCCAAGAGTCTTTCTACCCGGTTGCCTTTCCTGGTTTCAGTCTCCAATCACAAGCCTGTTTCTCATAGCCCCTGCGCTAATTCAAGAGTGGTTTATACCAAGGTGATAGAAATCGCTAGGCGCTAGTCGGGCGGCGAGGTACCGTCTAGGGATTAAGCGGGATTAATCGGCGCTAGACGGATTGGAATTTTTATATGTAATTTTACAAGTATGTATTATATACACACACATCAATATCAATATCAATAATTTAATATAATACTTCAAATATTTTATAAAATAAACTTAAATACACTAAGTTAAGTACTTCAAGTTCAAACTTAAACACCGAGTTCAAAGTTTAGAGATGGATTTCGATAGTAAGTGATTGGATTCGATGTTTTAGAGGCATATTAAGAATTTTAGGTTGAGAAATGTCTAAATAATCATGAAATTGATCCCTTTTTACCAGAAAAAAAGTCAAAAAAAATAAAAATCTGACTATGCCGACTAGGTCCCGCCTAGGCCAAAATCGAGACATTAGACGGAGCCTAGCGCCTAGGCCGATTTTTACAACAGTGGTTTATACACCCCATTCGTTGATTACTGAAGACTTGGAAGTTGGCTTAGTATCAACTATCAACAAGCATAAACGAACACACTCAATTTTGGGGGACACCCATGACTCTTTTCTTAATAATGAATACCTAAAAACTTAAAAAATTGCAATAACACTACCTATGGTTTTATAGAAGACAATGACTTGAAACACAAGCAAAAGTACATAATAACCTGTGCTACAAAATAGGAACCCACTATAGGAATATGATATCCCTTCTAACCTTAATCGTGAAGACTTCGGAAGTCTTGGTAAATAGTTTTCTCGACAGTCTTGAGCATCCATTGAGACTCTAAGATAACCTTCTCTAAGTTGTTCAATATGAGTGTGTCATGTGAATCAGATAAAGAGTTTACTAAATCAACCAGTTTAAAGCCCTTATATTACATGAGTTGAATAAAATACATTAAATATTATATATTACATGAGAAAGAAATAAAATATATGAATTGAAAGATAAAATAAGAGAAGCGCGAAAAAGAAGCTTAGGATTACAGAGTTGTGACACGTGTCATAAACATTTACTTATTTATTGGGTAAAGATCACAATTTACTCTAATTATTATAAAACCATAATTTGTTGAAAAATAAGATCAATAACATTTCGCAGGTGTTTAACTGCAACTTGCAAAAAGGAGGTCATATGGGTTACAACTCTTAAACCTTTTGTGATTATGGAACAAACTCTTTTATCAGGCCTGTTTACTCCCACTTGTGTCATGTTTTTGCATATCAAATTATTGTATTTCAAAGAAATAATGTTGTGTATTTATTATTCTTATGGTTGTAAACTGAAAGAAAAATTGCACGTATACAAAACTCAATTCAAACTTTTAATAAGAATCATAGTATTGTTTGTTGATCTAAAGATTCGTAAAATTATAATTTAGCCAACTTACAACGCAATCAATTTGAGAGCTAGGAGAGCATTGATGGTTGAATCAAGTGCTGAAGGCAAAAACCAATAACTTTATCCGCTTGCGTTTACCAAACTAACTGTCAAACTATCATCACCTGCAGATTCCCTGTCGATACGCCCCGCAATTAATTTTGCAAACTCCTTTGCTACTTCCATATCACCCTTCTCTTCCAAGTACTTAACACATGCTATCAATGTAACTTGATTTATTTGCCAACGATCGTCATAGCATGAAATTGCCTTCTTCATTGCATCCACCGCTTTATCCATCTCTCTGTACTTACAATACGCGGTTGCCAAACAATCCCACGTGCTTTTAGGAGGTTGTTTTCCCATACGCACCAATCTCTCTACATAATCTTCTGCTTTCTTCCAATCACCCTTCTTACTATAACCATTGACCAAAACGTTGACTACCCAAAAATCAAACAAAGTTGTTTTGGATTCCCATTCGGTTAAAATCCTCTCTGCTCCTTCAATGTCGTCCAATTTCACTAAGGAGCTTGCCATATAGTGATAACCTTTATTATTTACTTTCCTCCGTATCTTTTTATACAAATCCCACATACGATAAACATGATCTTTTTTAGCAAGATTAGCATACATGGTAAGAAGGATTTCATAAGCAGATCCATTGGCATTTTCATGGACAAGTTGTTCTGATTTCTTTAGCATTTCTAAAGATTTTTCATTTTGACCAAAATTTAAGTACCCTTTTGCAGCAATGATATAGAAATGCCAATCGAGGGTAAGCTCTGAATTGGTTTCCATGTAACCAAGAAGATTCTCCATAGCCTTGATGTCAAAAGAAGCATATGCATTTAAAAGAATGTAATAAGTTGTTCTGTGATACCGAACCCCTGTTGTTTTCATTTCTTCCACGAGTTTTACTAGCTTATCATAATTTTTGGTTTTGGAGTATAGATTTAGCATACTGTGATAAGAAAGTGTAGTCATGTATCCTAATTGTTTCATCTTTGCCATGGTGATTTCTGCTTTTTCTAAAGATTTCTTAAAAGCATAACAGTTTAAGAGAGTTCCATAAACCTTGAAATTTTTTGAAGTGTCTGGGATGGTGTTGAAGAACTTCTCAGCCTGTTCTAGACCATGAACTCTAGAAATCAAATCCATGTGAACCGCAGTGTTCCCAGGTGATTGGTCAAGGTAACTTCTGTTAGTCATCCATTCAGAGAGCTGAAATCAGAATTAGGTATTCAATTTCAGGACATATTCATGGCAACATGTAAAAAAGTTTAAAATGATTAGATGATTGGTGCTTGCAAAGTATCAATGTTAGTCATCCATTCAGAGAAATGAAATCAAATATATAGATATTAAGGACAAATTCATGAAAACATTTAGGAAAATAGAAAAAAATGGTTAGCCAATTGTTTACTACAAAGTAACAATATGATCAAAATCTAATAAACTGTGATGCAAATCGTCTGCGTAAATCTACATCAACAACGTTATTTCCATCAAATATAAATAAAGGCGCAAAGTGCAATAAACAACAACACTTCATTGCTGCACACCCTTCATCATTGTCCTGTGTAGGAATTGAACTCATCACCCCTTGATTGATGTGGCACCTTAGATTTCACATGGATACCACCATGCTACACATTCACGTTACAGATTTGGTTAGTAAAACCATAGTTCCTTTTAAAAAATGGTTAACTTTAACAAGAAATTTTTAACATGTTGACGGCTCTGAGTAGTTCTTGTAAAGGGGTTCACAAGTTGCATAGTTCTTTTACAAGAATTCACAAGTTGCATAATCTTTTAAACGGTTTTCAAAAGTTTGATGGTTTTGCGATAAATTTTGAAATAAACTCGGATCTGGCATGTATAAAATTATAAATCTTAATAAAAATTACATTATTAAACATTACCAAACTAAAGCACCCATCCTTCAAGTTCATAGATAACAGGAAACAACAACTATACACAGTAAATCCCACCATTCGTAGTGTGGGTATTTTAGGGTCTAGGAGAATATGACTTACTTCTATCCTGAGGAAAAAAAGGCTGCTAGCCTGCTTCCAGGCTCAAGAACAGACACTAACAGGCATAATCAAGCAAATTGCATATATATAGCGATAAACAGCTACTAAAATAACCGAAAAGGAGGCATTTCAAAGATAACATCGATTTAATCAAATAAACAAACATGGACAAAACTTTAGGTATACATGAGATCAAGTACAATGCAGTTATCACAAAAGAACATACACCAGCCAAAAAAAGATATAATATGATTAAAAACAAGGGATTTTCGAACCAAAAACTAACCTGAAGAGCTTGGGAGTATCGATTGTGATTCCTGAAAACCTTGATCATGTTTTTGAGCTCATCAGCTATGATATTATTACCTTCTTGTACCCATTGATCCAGAATCGGAACAATTGAATCCCTGGCATTCAGTTCCACCGGTGAAATCCTTTTATACAGTGCACCAAGATTTTGAATTGAAGGGGTTTGTTCGGTCGTTGAGGAAAATGAGGAATTAAACAAAACCCTAGAAATAGGACTAGCTTCTGATAGTAATGTATTATCATAAAACTTACAGCAGCGAAGAGCTACCATTGTTATTGATTGACTGAGATCAGAAAGCCAGAAGATTTAGGGTTCTATCAGGGGACCTACTCGTAAAATTGCCGTTATTATTTCAATTTTTTTTTTTATGATACGTTTAGGCTACTGGAGTGGGAAGCAATCAACTAAAACTATTCATTAAAAAAATTAGTTTCTCTTTCTTTTATCTATACAACTAACCAAACTTGTTTTTTTACTCTTATTCACAACCAATCCAACTTAACCCAAAAAAATAACACAACCAATTAAAATTTAACATGTGTAACTTGAAATTTAAAATAATCAAAAAAAATGACACCAATTAAAGGCCCGTGCATCAATCTGGTTGCTAATTTTGATCAATTAAAAAAAAAGGAAAAGGCCAACTAGCGAACGAACAAAGAATGAGTTCGGACTAAGTAGATTTGCCATCCACGCCATTTTAGGTGAGTTCGGACTCAATCATTCACCGGAGATTGGGACAGAGCTGATGGCAACTGGCTGACGTTCTCTCTCACTACACAGGGGCATGAGGGCATTCATGTGAGGATGCTTACGGGGTGATCACTGTTAATGTGAGAGAAGATAAAGGGGGTGAATGGGTGATGGTTACACATGTGTATGTGAAAAGTGTGTGATACAAATAATTGTTTATGTGGTGATTACGTAACACCTACGAGAAGTGACAAGGACTTTACCACACATGACCTAGGGTTGTGTTGGAATTTTTAATAATAAATATGTTTTATTATTATTTTTTGTATATGTTACGAATATGATTATTGTAGATTACGTTCTGTTCTTGACGTGATCAAAACGAAGCTAAGATTACTGAGATATCGATGTTCGAAATTGTGTTGTGGAAAATGTTAAGAAAAGAACAATGAAAAACTTTCCATCTACCAAAGTTACCGACCATGACTTACTTAGTAAATAAGCCATGAATAAGCTTATAATGGTCATGATGACAACATTTGAAATGCCATGACTACATATATAAATAGAGACATTTGGTCTCTTGTTTTCTTTACTAGTTTTTTAAATCTTTACACAAATTGAGACATACACACACAAGCTCCAAAGGTTCTCAACACAAGCATATACTTTGTTGAGTTCTCTACAACCTACAACGATATATTTCTCGTGTTAAGCACTTTTGTTTCAGGTAACGTTTTCGGGTTTTCATTTAACTTTGGCAGTACACACTGCTTCGATTATTTATCCTGGGAAACAGTCAGGTTCACCTGGGTGACCCGAAATTTGTTTTAAGGTACCTCTGTTGAACAGAAATCATCAGCCACCGAACTCATTTCAATTCGTTTCATCTTATGCGATACTTCTTGTTTTTAATTTAAATTTTAGAACTTGTTTCATCTTGTGTTATACTTCTTTCTTGTAATTTATATTTCAGTACATTTATATTTCTTGTAATAATTTATTTTACATTTTGTATTTTTTCTGAATTGTAATTCGAGTAATTGAATAATAAAGTTTTTTTGTTTATTTTGTGAATGTCATTCCTACATTTTGTATGTGAGGCGGCTGTTTTAATGCAACTGGTGAACATGATTACAAACTAAAAGAAAGAATGTGTTTTTTATTTTGTAAACCACATCGCATATTTGCATTTGTAAGTTTATATATTTTCGGATTGTTTTTCACAAATATTAGTCATATCCCACTTAAACTCGTTTACAAAAACCTATACACTGACACTTTCTCAATCTATCAAAGATAGTTTATGTATAGGGTACATGTAAGGCATAATGCCCAGTCACAAACCCACCACCTCTTCGATATACAATGATCGTACACTTGCTAGTTTTCCAAGGGTTTTAGACAAAACCATAACTTTTATCATCAAAATCAATACCAAAAACTTTTTTCTTAAAACATTTACCAAAACTTTTTAACATCAAAACCTTAGTCATATTCCGCCAAATATTTCTCCATGAATTGGATTAACTTGTTTTTAAATAATAAAGGAGTAATTTACATGCATGAATCAATGGTTAGTTCCTCATGAGCTATGAGTACAATACACTTCCATTGAGTTGGCCAAGCTTATATATATGGTGTATGTAAGGCATAATGCCCAGCCACCAACCCACCATCCTTTCAACTCATGGAAGTTTATATTGATAGAACAAATGACAATCCCAACACTATCATTACCTACACCCATCCCTTCTATTAGTTGAAGCATATAATTAGGAAACTCATTTTAAAATACCATTTTACTTTACAAAAACATTTCACATAGCTTAATTGTTCATTATACCATGTTGACATGTAGGTTAAAATACCATTTTAAATTGTAGGTTATAAACAGATCTTAACAGGTTAACATGTTTTACCTGTTTAGACACAATAATAAACATATTTTAATGTGTCAAACTGTTTTATACAAGACACAGGGACAAAAAAGATGTGATACTCGTGTTTAATAATCATTTAATACTATTAAGAGTAAACTGCAATTTGCGTCCCTATGGATTACTCAAAATATTAACAATCGTCCCTGTTTTCTGAATTTTTGCACTTTGCGTCCCTCTCGTTTCTAATTTATTCCAATTGAGTCCCTCCCGCCTAACTCTGTTAGTTTTTAGTTTGTCAAATAGACAAAATGACGTTTATACACCCAGAGGCTCATTATGATGCTTTGAAACATGACAATTTCTTAGATTAAATTGCAATTTGCGTCCCTGAGGTTAATTCAAAATATCGGCTTTCGTCCCTGGACTTTAGCATTGTATTTTTAAAACCCATTTTTAATACTCTCAAGTATTTTAAGTATTTACGAGTGCATACGAGACCACGGTTTATTCGGATTCCAATTCCGATCGTCATGTTGTAAATCACAAGTGTTCTTTATTATTTAACGTGTTAATTGCGTGAAACGTTACAATCTGGGCTTAGATGATAGCGTGAAAAGTTCTAATTGGAACGTTTCAAGCATTTAGCGCGTTAAATAATAATGTGAACCTTGCGCGAACTCGTAACGAACAGAAAAGTTATATACATCTAACGAACATTAGTGATTTACAACCTGATGATCACAACTCGAATCTGAATAAACTGTGGTCACTGACTGACTAAGCTTGGGTTTTAACGTTTCACGCAATTAACTTGTTAAAAAATAACATTCAGCTTTTGCAAATACATAACAACCCGAAAAAAATTATATATAGTTAACGAAAAGTAATAATTTACAACCTGACGATCGTAACTCAAACCCGTATAAACCGTGATCTCGTATGCGCTCGTGAATAATATAAATACTTAAGAATATTGAAAGTGGGTTTTAAAAAAACAATGCTAAAGGCCAGGGACGAAGGTTAATATTTTGATTAAACCACAGGGACACATTACAGTTTATTTTAAGACATTGCCATGTTTCAAATCATCAAAATGAGTCCCTCCTACATAGACGTCATTTTGTCTATCTGGCAAACGGATAACAAACGGAGTTAGGCGGGAGGGACTCAATTGAAATAACTTAGAAACGACATGAACACAAAGTGCAAAAATTCAACGGCATGAACGAAAGTTGATATTATAACCATAAGAACGCAAATTGCAGTTTACCCTCCTTCTAATTTTAGGTTCATTCAGCCGGTTTAGTTTTCCAATCTCCAGTTCTCCCCAACTCCTTTCGGTCGAACCGATCAGACCGGCCTCAAAGACCACCGCTTTGCTTCCATCTCCGAAGTCCGATCAGAACTCAGGTACACCTTCATGGTCTAGTGAGTCGTGTAACCTATGATTCGTTTAACCGTTTGAAATGGTTTCCATGCGTAAATTGCGGGGTTGCCCTTATAGGCAACATTGGGCGTGTACATTTCTTAATATTTTGATGACAATATGTTTGATGAGAGAACGTTAGGCGGTACATCACTACATCTCCTAATATTTTCTACTTTCAATCTGTTTATAAGTTGAAGCATAAATTTGTTATGTTGGCAGTAAATTTTATGGGGTTTCTTTATTTAATGCAGATCAAATGTTCGATGAAATGCCCAAGTGAAAAAGAAATTTTAATCCGTATTTTGTTCAATTGGGATTGCTTTGTGTTAATCTTGATGTGTAATGCCATTAGTGAATTATATTTTTGCATAAGATAACTAAACCTTATGTTTGTTTTTAAGATGTTAATCTTGAATTCTTGATGATTAATTGTGTTATGCAGATTGTAGGCATTTTTTCACAGGCTTTCTGGTAATTACAACCCTGTGCATTCAGATCCTCAAGCTGCTAAAGAGGCAAGGTATGTGCATCGACTTCTGATTTGTTGCATTTTGTTTTTCATGGTGTGAAATATTTGGGCTGGATGACAATGAGGCATATCTTGATTTGGATTCTACTCTTTCACAATCCTATTTAAAGCATTTCCAATACTTGCTTTTTAGTGTTAGCAGGTTATCTTTGATTTTGGACACTGTCCTGTTAAATGGCATAAAGTTTGAATCTTAGCTAATTGTCACTGTTTCAATGGGTTCCTGAACTCATTCTTAGCATATGTTAAAAATTTGTGTTATTTGAACATTTTGCTGCTGCTGCTGCCTGTAACGCAAACATGAAATTAAAATTAGGCAAAAATGTTAAGTGGTTGATTCAGTTGAATTAGGTTATTATCCAAAGGGCAAATTTAACGAATTCAAACTACCATTTTGTTCATGGTTGTAAAAATCGGCCGGCTCGGCCGATCAATCGCAAACCGGAGGTATGCCGAATAATTTTCGTCGAATCGGTCAATTAATCGCTAGGCAGTCAACGGCAGTCAAATTCGGACCTAGTCATATTTAATCGGCCACAAATCGACTGATTTCCGAAGATTCCGAGAAGAAAATACGAAAACAAACCTTCGATCTACGAACGGTGGTGACGTCTGGTATCCCTCAGCTATTCCAGCAAGAAAGATGTGAACAACGGTGAACGATCCGATGATTCCGACGAATCCATCACGTAACTCTAATTCCAGACGGTGGATCGTGGACGGTTTTGTGTGATGGTAGTGTTTTATATATTTTGTTTATGGGCTTGTGTTAGATAGGCTCAAGAACTATAGGTTTTTTGAAAAAAAAAACGATATTAATAGGCTCATAAATTAAGTAGTTAGATAAAATCTTTGATTTGTTTGAAAAACTTTACTTAATTTGAAAAATTATGTATACAATTTTGTGTGTGTGTATATAATTTTGAAAATTTACATATAAAATTCCCATCTGATTAATCTCTAGTCAGTATCTCACCGTCCAACTAGCAACTAGCGATTTCTACAATTATGATATTGTTTGATTCATTAAGTTAGATTATTAATGAAATTATATACGCTTTCTATTCATTACACAAATTTGTTGTAGAATTAGATTGTTTATGGTGTTGAACAGATATGGTGATTCCTCCACCAGTAAAGGCTCAAAGGATCACAAACTTTCTGAAACCATATCTTTTGAAGATGCACTTCTCAAACAAGTATGTTAGCGCCCAGGTGATTCATGAGCCAACAGCAACTGTTGCATCGGCTGCAAGCTCACAGGAGAAGGCTCTACGGACCAAAACGCAACAAAGCACTAGAGATGTTGCAGCTGCTGCGAAGATCGGGAAGCTTTTAGGTGAGAGGTTGCTACTTAAAGACATCCCCGCGGTTTCTGTTGTCTACAAAAAGGATCAAAGATATCATGGTAAGGTGAGAGCAGTCATTGACTCTTTAAGGGAAGCAGGTGTCACTTTGCTTTAAGTTTCTTCTCATTTAATAATATAATGTGAAAACTAACAGACCATGTACGTTGGATATTGGAACCTTTATGTACCGTGCTTGTTCGCGTATGGGTTCAAGCCATGGGAAGGTTGCTGCTTGAAGGAAAGGCGATTCTTAGAGCAACTAGTAAGGTTGTTGTGTTAGATATCTTTAGATAAGGGGTTTAAGCTCTTAGAAACAACCTCTTGCAGATAAGACTACGTACATTAGATCTTTAAGGTGCTGTTTGTTTTTCAGGAAAAGGTCTGCGCAACCTCTTTTGTCTGCGCCGCGCAGACCAAACGCAGACATTGGGATCTGCAGACTGTTTGTTTTTTCGAAGATGTTTATTAAAAAACGTCTGCGCATTCTCTTCTTGGTGCAGATTTGGCCCAACCACTTTTAGGATCTTCTAAGGTCTGCAGAAACCACCCACCACCGCCACCACCGTCGGCCACCATTACCACCACCGGCGGCCACCACCATCTGCCACCACCGCCACCACCAACACCACTGTTGGTCACCCCCACCACCACTGACGGGCACCACCACCATCATCGGTCCCCCCCACCACCACCACCATCGTCGGCCACAACCATCACCACCACCGACGGTCACCCCACCACCATCCGCCACCATCGTCGGTCACCCCCACCACCACCGTCGGCCACCACCACCACCACCACCACTGTCCATAAACACTCTCATTTTGCTGACTGTAGACATTTGGTCCATCTTTTGTTCTACAGATGTCTGCAGATGTGGTTCGCAGACTGCAGATATTTTACCTCTTAAAAAACGAACAACACCTAACTGATTCAAGTATCCAACGCCTCTAGGAACCCTACGCAAAGTAGAAGCCAAGTCAAGTATTGGTACACCTGTTTTGGTTTACTGTTAGTAATCCATTTCATCTCCACGTGATAGTGCCTGTTTTCTTGTTGGCATGTTAAGTAACATTTTTCTTCAGGTGGAGAAAAACATAAAAATAAAAGTCGTCTTAACTTGCACTTGGTAAGTTGGTATTATATAATATTTAGGTACTAAAAAATTATAATAGAAGATACACCTATTTCTAGGTTTACAAAATTTATACATTTTTCGAAGTTGGATTACTGAAATAAAATAATATTTATGATTATAATCTATATTAGTTATTTGTAGAAGTTACTAAAAGACATCTTGGCTCGTTCGAGTAATCATAAATATGTAGTTCCGGTCACAGTTACAATTAAGGACCATAGGAAGCTACATGAACACGTCATGTGCCATATTATTAGGGTATGAGGGTCCATAAATTAAAAAAATTGCCTTTTGGAGATTTGATTAAAAATTACGGACCATATATTAAGTTTACGGAGCATTGGAAAAAAATTGAGTTCCAGTCACAGTTACAATCTCTAATGTATTATATGCTATTTGTCTTCAACATTACGGATCATAGGAAAAAATCACGTACCAATAAATTTAAGGACCAATAAATTCATTTGACATGCTTTATGACATAAATTTGTTAATCACGTACCAAACGTATGTGGTCACATTCATATATATTGAAAACTAGTGGAGAGCCCCGCGCGTTGCGGCGGGAATTCCGTCACGATTTCGAATATCATAGCGCATATACGATCACGTATATCAAAATAGATATATAAAAACATGTCACAGCAGTTGTCACTCATACGTAAAACCTTACAAAGTACGGTGTAAAGATGTCCGAGGTATTTGATCACAACGACGATTATATGATCTCACAACGACGATTATATGATCAAGGCCTTTAGGTCGTATGTACACTATATTATTATTATATTATTATTATATTAATATTATAATAATATTATTATATTATTATAATAATATTATATTATTATAATAATATATTTTAATATTATTATATTATTAGTATTATATTATTATTATACTAATATTATAATATTATATTATTATTAATATTATATTATTATTATTATTATTATTATTATTATATTATTACTGTTCACAAAATGTATATATGTTAATAATCTAGATAATTACTTATCAAACATATATGGTCATTCATTTAATAATTACGTGCCAAAACATTCATTTAATAATCACGTACCATTCATTTAATGACCAATTAACGTAACTAGATAATTGGGTACCAATGATCACGAACCACTTAAAAAATGGAAATAAACTATAGCAATAATATTATCAAATTAAAGATAATAAAATTGTCTATATAACGGTGTAATTTTTTTGAAAAAAATTATTAAGCGTTTAAAAGTTATTTGGTTTTTAAAAAAAATAGTGAAACTTGATTTCTCCACAAAAAAGTTAATAAATGTATGCTATTCTTTTTTTGACATTTCAGCTTTAATTTTCGCAAGTTTTTAGAGAAAAATGGCAACCATATGATCTTAACAATTGATTAATTTGATCAATGAACCAGATTCCTTCTTAACCTTCTCACAATAAAAAACTTTGTATTAGATCAGTCTCATATATATATATATATATATATATATATATATATATATATATATATATATATATTGAATCCAATAAGAAATTTTTGGATAAAAACTAAGAACCAATAAAAATTTGACATGTGTCATGCAAAAACATAAAAACAAAAATCTAGTACAAAAAACAAAATTCAATATAAAAAAAATCAAGTACTATAAAATAAAAAATACAGTACAAAAAAAAATCTTGACAAAAAAAAAGAAAAATCCAGTACAAAAAACCAAAAATACAAAATAAAAAAATCCAGTATATAAAAATAAATAAATATATATACAGGGAAAAGAAGAATATATATATTGTCACCCTGACCTGCAGCAGAAGTCTTAGTAGAGTCTTGGTGTCAACAATAAATAACATAAGCATAAGCTAAGCGAACGATTTAAATAAACATGGATATTTATATATAAAAAGTTATCGATAATTGTTAAAACACTACAAGTTTAACAAACGTCAGTTTTAACATCTTGATAACCGGTCCTAGATAAATATCCCAAAACACGCTTGCTTTCAAGAAACGGTTTTTCCTTTGCACAAACTGCAATGCTACTTATTTGAGAAACATACCAATTTAAAAACAAGTGACAACCAAACGGGTTTGTGAGTTCACAAGTTTTATAATAAAACATTTCAACAGTTTATCATGAAAAAGAAGGTAATATTTCATGCTACTGAACATCTCGTAGACTAGCTAGGTCCTACGAACCGATAGACACCATGAGCTCATAATCAAACCGAAACCAAGGAGCAGACTCCCTGCAACATATATTATCCCGTTACTCAAGGACCATGATATGTGGCCAGGGAGTGGGTTGTCAAGCTTGATAGATCTACCAATATATCCTGCGGTCCCTTGCGAGACTAATGATTACGACTGTGGGCACAAAATTTATCAATGCGCAAAACCACTCGGGAACAATCCACGAGAACCAGGTCCAACTGCACTTACTCAAGAGCTATCAGCCATCACATACCACACAAGCATAAATATTACAAACAGTGGCGTACCTACATTGAAGGTTGGGGGGGGGGGGGGGCAGCCGCCCCCTTGAATTTTTTTTTCCAGTAGTATATATATGTTAAAATCTTGACCGACCCCCTTAATATTTTGCAATCGTCCCCCTTAAATTTGTAAAATCAGACTTGTGATGAGAATTTAAGTGATACCTATACTTGTTTTCTTGGAAAAAGAGTTACTTATAACAATCTTCATAGATGTTTTTGATAAATTTTAAAAAATAAAACCCCGTAGATAACTAGGCAGACAATTTAATAACAAGATGGGTAACTTAAAAACTGTATGAATATAATGAATTCAAACGGGTAACAATGATCAATGATATATTTGATAAAAAATTATTCAATTAAACTATTTATTTAGTTACAATTTATTTTAATTTGAACGAAATAGATGTTTTATAAAATAACTCATTTAAACCCAAACTAACTTTTCTTAAAACTCATCCTGACCTGCACCCATGATAACTCGCATTCATCCTATCTCGCAGCCTTCTAACCTGTTACCCAACCTAACCCGTCCATTTTGTCAGGCATAAGAACAACTTTAGTTGTAATGTATTTTTATTATGATTTTATATATGAACTTTAATTTGATTTTTTTTAACATGACCCGACCCGGTTTGACCTAACCCGATCGGAACAAAATAAAAAAAATATTATATATCGAACTCTAAATATGTAACATTTAAAAAAATTCCGCCCCTCATGAAAAAATTTTCTGGGTCCGCCACTGATTACAAATATCCTTTTCCCAAACATAGGTATGTTTCTCTCCCGATTTATAAAAACAAAACAATTTAAAAGGTTTGTGAAACTCATCTCAATGCGTTCCTGCTAGCAACAGAGATTTTCATATAACCAGGCTGTTCTCACTATGATTACCAACAGATGCTTATGATGAAAACTTCTTCACCGGAAACTACGACATGGCCGGAGATGATTTCGGAGAAAAAACAAACGAAGCCAAGGAAACTGAAAAGTCTGCCTCGGAGTTTGTTGCATCAAACACGTCTGGGAATCCTAAACGTCCATATCTTGATATTGCCAACAAAACATCTTGATCAGACACGGGGAATGATTTAAAAGTCAATTCCGTATCTGTCTATTTGACCATATTTTTTCTCAAAATGTCCCCTAACTTTTCGCCTATAAAGGCGCCGGCGCCGGCGCCAACGCCCATACTTATATGGGCGGCGCCTATAAAACCATCAAATCAAAAATTGTCACGTGTCTCCATACATGCGGCGTTTATTGCGTGTGGGAGAAGTACGTGCGGTGCCCATATAAGTACAGGCGACAGCCATATAGTACGGGCGGCGCCTATATACAATGGATATTTTTTGAAATGAGAAGTTAAATGGACATTTTTGAAAAAAATCGTAATCAAACGGACATTTTGAGAATTTTCTCATGATTTAATTGATTCGGCTTAGCATTCTGAGGTGGGCCCCATCAACAAAAAATTGAACGAAAATTTTTTTGAAGTACAACCCATCTTGGGTAATTCTCATGGAGTGTCGTATGGGCCGACCCAAAACATACCGAATGTCCGCCATCAATCTGAGCCCAAATCGTCTGATTCCATTCACGATTTTAGTGACTCTATATCGGACCCAGACACTTAGAAATATACCATTACTTCTAATTTTTGCAACCTATCAGCCTCCGATTTCAATGAATTCATACGGAGAGAGGAATTATATGAATATAGAATTTGGGGGGGGGGGGGGGGGGGGGGGGGGAATTTGCATACCTTAGTAATGACCAAATGAGTAAAATTGATAGATTCTTGGTAAATAAAAAGTTTATAGATTTATGGCCTGATGCTTCGTTACTTGCCATTCCCCGTGAATGACCAGACCATTGTCCAGGGCTCCTCCTTTTCGATAAGGTCGATTACGGTCCTCCACCTTTTAAATTTTATAATTCATTGTTTAACATCCAAGGATTTGACACAATGATCATGGTACTATTATCTAAACCATCAGTGACTCACTCTCCTAATAGAGCTCTAGCACTTCAGCTAAAGAATACAAAAAATGAAATAAAAAAGTGGGTTGCTCTAAACCGTGACAAGAATCTAGGGGAAATAAATGTTCTAAGGAAGAATATCGATACCATTGACATCTTGTCAGAAGATAGAATTCTCCAAGATAATGAAAAAGAAGACGCGATAAAGTGGAGGAAGAATCTCATGAACTTAGAGAATAACATAAAAAGATGACTTGAAGCAAAAAGCCAAGATCAAGTGGTCTCTCGAAGGAGACGAAAACACCCGGTTCTTTCACGGTATGGTCAACAGTAAACGACTAAAAAGTCAAATAAAGGGGTTGGTTATAAATGGATTGTGGAATTCTAACCCAAATGAAATCAAGGCAGAGGTTTTCCATCATTTTATAAATTGTTTCCATGAAGCTTCCCACTCTCGGCCAAAATTCCGGAATTCCTTTTCTATGATTGAAATGAAAAATAGTGCTTGGGAATGTGACAATGATAAAGTTCCGGGGCCAGATGGTTTTAACTTCACATTCATAAAAGAAATACTGGGATTTGTTGGAAAATGACTTCAAAGCAGTCTTAGATAGATTCCATGCCTCTGGTGAGATACCCAAGGGTGTTAACTCATCTTTTTTCGCTTTAATTCCCAAAGTAAAGGATCTGTTATCTATCGGTGAGTATCGCCCAATCAGCCTAATTGGTTGCCTATATAAAGTAATCGCCAAATTACTTGCTAATCGTCTCAAATCAGTTATTGACTCTGTTGTAAGCCATTCTCAGTTTGCATACATTGATGGGTGATTCATTCTTGACAGTCTTTTAATTGTCATTAAAATTTTGGCGTGGCTAAAACAATTTAAAGTGGATTTCTCAAAGTCGTTTGACTCGGTTAATTGGAACTTTTTAGATGATACTCTAATGCAGATGGGGTTCCCGCCTCTTTGGATATTCTAGATCATAGGTTGTCTTTCATCCTCTAGATCTTCGGTTCTTATCAATGGATCGCCTACTGCTGAATTCGATGTCTCAAAAGCACTACATCAAGGAGATCCCCTCTCTCCATTCTTGTTTATCATTGTAATGGAAGCCCTCCATGTTGCTATCTCCTCAGCAACTCACATAGGTACCTACAGGGTATTCAACTCCCCAACAATGGGCCGAATCTGTCCCATTTATTTTTCGCACATGACTCGATTTTTTTGGGAGAACCTACTATTACAAACATGAGTAATCTAGCCTTTATCCTTCGATGTTTCACTTTAGCATCCGGTTTTCATGTAAAATTTAAAAATAGCAGTCTTTTTGGTATTGATATTGATGCCAATACATCCACAATCTATTCTTTTATATATTTTTCTTTCTCTTTTTCACATTATCAATTACAAAAATAATATCTGATTAACTCCAAATAAAAAATAATGATAGTTATTCTTAAAAATATAGAAGATGAAGATAAGCACTAAAATAAATATTTTAAATAAATAATAATACTTTCTTTATTTTTTCCTAATATTCCAACAACACTTAGATTCAAATATTATAAAATTATTTTTTTTTCTCAAACAACTATATAACGGTTAGTTTCAGTTTTTAGTCTTACAAATATCTCAATCTAATATATATTTTCAACCTTAAAAAATTAAAATATGTCAAATAAACAAAACATACCATATTTATTCCAAAACCACAACCGGTGGATGTACCGAAACCCCTAGCAAACTCGTTAGTTGTTCCTCCGTCCGCCGCTTGCATACCTGCCAGTTATTCCTCTATCGCCCGCAAACAAACCGATCATTCCTCTGCAGCTTGCAAACGCCCGATTTGTTGGAATGGATGATGTGGTATTGATGTGTTTTGAAACTAGGTATTTGATGACTTATCTCCTCAAAACTCATTAGGAGATGATACACCAAAAGGTGAGTGCCAATTTGAAGATAAAGTACTACCGGAATATGAGCTTCTGCTGAATGATCCATGGATAGTCAATGCCAACATTGATAAAGAAACGCTAAATCAGATAGAGAAACCATGGCCCATAGGAAGACGAACATAATACAGATTCGGATTACTCATTCGATTCAATATTTTATGATTAATTTTAATTTATGTAATTCTTAACTTTTAGTTACTATTTATATAACTTTTTAGTTTTATTTTTAGTTTATATAATTTCTTATTTTAATCTATGATTATAAATATAAAAAGTAATCACCCTATTAAAATAACGTCCAATCAACCGAAGGTTGGTGGAGCAAACAAATTGTTGGTTTTCTTTGATATTCAATTTTTATTTTTTCATTTTGAGCGACCGACGTCATATTTGTTTGACGATGGAGACGGTCTTATACACTTCTTATTTTCTTTCACAATATCTAATAATTTTGATAGTATTTATGAAGAGTTTGCTTTTTCTTCACATAAATCGTTAAAAAAAAAGCATCCTTTGAACTTTAACGATAAAAAGCAGACCCAACTCCACCAGAATATTTAACGTCGAGTTGATAAAAAGCACCAAAGAATAAATTATCGCAATAAAAAAAAAGAGTGAATTACCTTTGCTAGTATTTCATTTTTGGTCTCTATGCTATATGGTTTTTCAACTTTAAAAATTTGTAACACATATAATTTTTATACGAGTATAATTTGATAACTTAAAAACTAAACTAATGTCTACAAGTTTGGACGAGAATATTTAACGTGACTTGATAAAAGCACCACAGATAAATTATCTCAATAAAAAAATTGAGCTCCGTCATTGCTAGTATGCCTGACAAAATGGACGGGTTGGATCGGGTTGGGTAACGGGTTCGGGTCAGGATGAGTGCGGGTCAGAACGAGTTTTAAGCAAAATAAGTTCGGGTCTAAATGGATTGTTGTTAAAAAACATCAATTTAATTTAACTTTAGATGTGTTATAAATAAACAAATAGTCCATTTGGATAATTTTTAATAATTTTCTCATCAAATATGTATTTAATCATTCTTAAATGTTTGAATCCATTGCATTTACATACTTTATTGGTTACTCGTCTTGACCCGCATTGTGTTCAAGTGCTACCCATCTCAACCCATTCAATATTATGAAGTTACCCATTTCAACCCATTATACTACAATTGTTTACCCAAATCAACCCATTTTCTTTAACATGGGTAACAATTGCCACCTCTATATTTGCTAACCGTGCTAATGACCAACAGTTTTCCGGTTCACAAATTGGTTTTAAACCCGCACCGATTTCACCAGATCCGGTTTTGCCAACCGAAACCAGTTTTGAATCCTCTTGAAAAAAAACCCGGTTTTGTGCCCCCCATGTAATATGATTCTGTGGTGGATGATAAATTGATAATCATATATGTATTAAAAATTAAATATTAATTAACAAAATTGAAGCAGCAAGCAAATAAAGCTATCAATTAAACATAAAAATTAAGTTACAAAATCAAGCCATAAACATAAACACGAGTTCCTGAAAACCACAAGGTACATATGAACATGGAGAAGAAGCTGATGATCAAATCGAAACAAAAAACACTAAAATCAGAGTTTTAAGTAGTAAATTATGAACAAATCACATCAAATCACAATCGTATAGAGTCAAATCGCCGATGAAATCATTTACGGAGGTGCTTGATCTTGTACCAACCTTTTTTGCAGGAATTTTTAACGATCCGTGCACCTTTGTTGAAGAAGGTCTTTATATCCTTAGCTCTTGCCTTGACCTGACCCTCAAAACTAGCCATTGTATTTGCAGTTGTTCTTCAATCGAAACACTCTGGAGACGAAATCGTAGACGAATAGAATTTCAATTATAAAAAGGGGGTGTAAGATGGAAGTGATAAGAACCGCTGGATCCAATAATATAAGAACACGTGTCGTTGAGGGGAAACGATAAGTCACTCTACTTTATTCTTTCTGATAAAGTCTCACAAAAATATATGTGAAATTAATTTAAAAGAAAAAATTAGTATATATAAACTAGGGGATTTTCCACGTGTTGACACGAGTGTTCCGTACTGATTTCGCATATCAAAATGTAAGCATTTGTCGTCATTCTGACATAATGCTCTAAACGGTAACTGTTGTAAATATGTTTGCAAGGATGAAGTGAATATTCGTTCATTATAACTGTTGTAAACTAGGGGATTTTCCACGTGTTGACACGAGTGTTCCGTACCGATTTCGCATATCAAAATGTAAGCATTTGTCGTCATTCTGACATAATGCTCTAAACGGTAACTGTTGTAAATATATCTGCAAGGATGAAGTGAATATTCGATCATTATAGCATACTTTTAAAAAATACGAACCTAAACATGAAGCACATATTGTTAAATTGTATAAAAACTTTATGTTTTCTAATTACTAATATTATATAATTATTTAGATATATTTAATTGTTAATATCATTAAATTATTAGTATTATTTAAATATTATTATTAAATAAATATTATGTTGCTATATATTGATTTTGCAACTCTGAGGACAGTAAATTTTTTTAAATAGTAATCATTATTAAATAAATATTTATATTTTACACAAAACACAACTTGCTGGTTAAGACTTAGGCTTTTTTTAGAGATCAGGAGTTTGAATCTTGGGGGTTACATTCCTTCTTTTTTTTACTTTAATAATATTTTACTTAAATAATAATTGTAAGTAAATAATATTAGTAAATAATTTTTATAATTTTCAAAAGAAAACAGGTTGGTAGCCATAGCTTGCTTGTTAACGCTTACTCTTTTTACGAAGGGTCGGTTGTTCGAATCTCGGCAGTGACGATTTTTTTACTTTAATAATAATAATTAAATAATGATAGTAAATAAATAATGATATTAATTAAATAATATAAATAATCGAACAATATTTTCTTCGCTTTATTATGTTTGTATTTCTTTACACAAAATTTTGCGAATGCAAAAGTCTTTTTTGTTATTTCGTTCAACGAATTTTAGCACTGTGTGCTTATGTTTGCGTCCCTATTATTTGGAAGTGTTACATGCTTTTACCATGGTTCAATTTATTCTTTTAGGACGGATTGACAACCTCTATGGCCAGTTTTTGGGTCTACTTTTTTGATATTCGTAATATTGTTATTGATGTTGTAACAGAGTACTCATATCGGCAAAACGATATTCCTCAGGATTTTTTTTAAATGGGTTGCACAGTCTGTAGAGCGTTTTAGGTTGTTTTTCATTTTTAACTATTATTGAATGCTCGCAAATGAACATTATAATTATTTAAATAAATACTATTTTTTTCGTTTTAATTGATGATCCTATGTTTCTATTTCTTAATGCTAGGTTTTACGACTAAACACAACCTTTTTTTTGTGATGGTCACACTTAAGACTACTAAACTTTAAGAACTTAGTGAACAGTAATATTATTATTTTATTGAAATTAAATAATTTTCGAAACTATTCTTAAATCAACAATTCTTTCTTTTGAGAAGTTTAATTAGTTTTCAAAGTTTTACTTTGAACCATAAACTTTAAACTCTTATTTTTAAATCTTCCTCTTATTTTACTCACTTATTTATAATATTCACAGGTTTTTAACGTGTTCTTACATTATCAAATAATAGTCATGATCATATAACAAGAACAATGAACATGCTAATGTTAATGAGGACATAAATTTAAATGAATACGCAAGCATTGGTGAACATATAAATTTAGATGAGAATGAAAGCTTAGTTAAAGATACAAGTAATAACAAACCTATTAAAGTTGATGAGCCTATGAATAATCAAGTAAACGAACCTACAAGCATTGATGAATCTATAATTTTAGATGAGAATACAAATTTAGATAAAGATACAAGTAATGATAAATCTACTAATGTTGATGAGCCTATAAATAATCAAGCAAACGAACCTACAAATATTAATGATCCAAGTCAATGGAATAATTTAAACACTAAATTAAGAGATCCACTGGTATACAGAGCCCTAATTAAGTTTTATAAGATTAGAGGGTCAAAATGCGAAAAAAAAAAGAAGAAGAAGGTTACTCATATTTATAAGCAAAAGTTACTTTTTTTAGAACAACAGTTGGTGCAAAGTCAAATGACCGTTGCACTCAGATGTACAAGGACCGAGAACGAAACCCCGCCTCTAACACCCAGAGGTGTTTTTCTTCGGCATTGGGGCTCCCCCTATTGCCGCTAGCGCAGCGGGGGCTCAACACAACCCTCCAATTTGGGCCAAGTTGATCGGAGTCGAAACTCATCAACCAACTGTTACAGGGAAAAACCGGGCAGGAACCTTTAACCTTGCCACGTAAAACCCTTTTGGCTCGAACACGAAGCCGGGTGGTAGCCCGGGACGAGCGTCATTGCCATGTCTATTGAAAAGTGCTCAAAGCAAGGTTTGAACATAGGACCTTTCGGTCACTGTGCTCTCCCCTTACCATTGGTGTATTCAAACGAATTAGTGGAGAATTTTGTTTATGTTCAAAGTTATTTGATGTAAATGAATGTACGAGCAAGATATGAAATGAAGATAGCATTGATTGGGTAAACATTAATTCTAAATTAGAGTTGCATGAAAAAGTGCAGTACACATTAACAATATGAACGCATGGATTGATTTGAAGATAAAATTGACAAACAATAAAACAATTGATAAATAAACTAAAGATCTAATAAATAAAGATAAAACATTGGAAAATTTTATAAATACAAACAATCTCTCTTGTAAAAAAATCTTAGCAAACATACTTTACCGTTTTGTGAAACGAATGAAAAAGTTTATCTAGAAAACAATGGTATCTTTCTAGATATAATTGAGATGATTCACGAGTATGATCCGGTAATGCAAGAACATATTCGACGCACAAAGAATAATAAAATTCACAATCATTATCTTTGTCACAATATGCAAAATGAAATAATTAACTTATTAACACATGAAACAAAAACTAAAATTACTAAGAAAGTTAAAGAAGCTAAATATTTTTCAGTTGTACTTTGATTATACTCTTGATGCAAGTCATGTAGAACAAATAACAATCATCTTACGATGTTTAGATATTTCTTCAAATCGTATAGAAGTTAAGGAGTAATTTTTAGAATTTATAAAAGTAAATAATACTATTAGAAAAGGTCTTTTTGATGCTCTTGTTGAAAAACTTAGTAAGCTAGGACTAGATATAAATGATATTAGAGGTCAAGGTTATGATAATGGATCAAATATGAAAAGTAAACATGAAGGTGTACAAAAGAGATTATTACATATCAATCCTAAAGCGTTTATACACCATGTGGTTGTCACAATTTGAATTTGGTAATTAATTTGTGATATGGCTACTTCTTGTAACGATGCTAGTGATTTTTTTTAATATACAACGTTTGTATTGTTTTTTTCTTCATCCACTCAAAGATGGAGCATCTTAGAAGATATATAAAGTACCAGGTTTAACTCTTAAACCCTTGTTATAAACACTTTGGGAGAGTTGAGTTAAAAGTGTTAAAGCAATTATAAATTTAGCTCCACAAATAAGAGATGCATTGTTAGTCTTATATTATAATTCTTCTAAAGACATTAAAGGTAAAAGCGAAGCTAGAAGTTTAGTAAAAACTACCAAGCAAAAGATATGTGTATTGATATTGCTATAAAACAACTAAATGATGTTATTCTATTTTTTGAAAGATATAGAGAAGGTAGATTTGAAAAGGCTTTGATTATTGCTAAAGGATTAGCTAATACGATGAATATATAACCTAATTTTCAAAAGAAACATGTACATCATAGAAATAAAAAATATGATGAAAATGTTGACAATGAAACAATAAAAACCCCTATTGAATGTTTTCTAATCGATTAATTTTTGTATATAGTATATCAAACTAGTTCTTCACTAAGAAGTAAAACTGAACAGTTTAAAGAGTTTGAAAGTAATGTTGGTTTTTTGTTTAGTATAGAAAAAGCTAAAATCCTTGAGAGAATGTTGCTTTAAAGGAAAAATACATCAATCTTCAAAATATATTGAAACATGATGATAGCTTAGATATTTATGGATTAGATTTGTGTCAAGAATTAAAACTTCCAAGAGATATCATTCCTTTAAAGTGTGACACACTTATTAGTACACTTTATTATATTACAAATTTTAATTCTTTTCCAAATAAATATATATTACTTATAGAATATTGTTAACCGTTCATATAACCGTTGCTTCTGCAGAATGGAGTTTTTCAAAACTAAAATTGTTAAAAAAATTATATAACATGTACAATGTCACAAGAAAGATTGAACGACTTAACTATTTTATCGATTGAAAAAGGTTTGCTAAAAGGATTTGATTACGAATACATTATTAAACAATTTGTCTCCATTAAAGCTAGAAAAGTAAACCTAATCTAAATATATGCATGTGAATTACCACATGTTTATTTGTTGCTTCATGTATTTTATGAAAAAACAAAACTAACTCTGCCAATTATAAACAATACTTTATAATTGCCGGTCTCACGTCTGGAGTAAAAAAGAGGAGGGTTTTTGGATGTTAAAATAGATGATGCTGGAAATACCAGATGCCAAGAAGTCATCACTCATGGTGTAAGACTGCAGGTCAGTTTTTATTTTTCTGCTTTTTTTGGTGAAAGGGATTCAATATTGTTTTTTGCTTTGAGCCTTCACAAAGCTAGAGCCGGCTCTGCATGTGGCACAACTCTAGTGAAACATCATACACATATCTTTGCTGAGATAAGATTTTTCTTTTTTGAGCTAATAAAGACAAGGTTTCAACCGTCCCATTAGATTTGGCATTTTGGGGCGTATGCTCGAGCCCACCCCAGGAGGAATCCACACTGGGTAAACCCCGTGACATTGCCTCAACAAATATGCCTCGGTACATATTCGAACTCGATCAAGACCTCTTATTGAGAAGTCAATAGTTTAACCACTAGTCTACAAGCCTTTGGTTATGAAACAAGATATTAATTACATAATTTATTTTCAGATCTTTAGACTAATATTACGTGATTATGTTAAGTCTAATAATCTAAATCAACAAGAAATCATTGTGGACAGATAGGTTTGAAACTATTGATCTTAGAGTCCCCATATTTCATTTAATTATATCAAACATGATAACTAATTACACATAACAAGTTGATAAACAGTTCATGAGTTTAAATAGATAAATATACTTGCAATCAACCAACTATAAAGTGAAATAAAGTGTTTCAAGGATTTTTAGACTAGTATGATTTCAGGTCAAATCTTCTCATCGAAAACACCATGTAAATTTGCAATTACTCCTAAACGTATTAAAAGATGAATCAATGTACACATTTTATTCACTCATTCTCAGTTACTCCAAAGTCATACGAGTTGCACTTAAATTTTTATCATCGGTATGTCTTTAATTCACAAGCTTATGTACAAGTCTTTTTTAGTTTTTCAACAATTTCATTATTAACCTAAACCAAACATAATCGGTGTTTAACCGAGTAATGGTTAACCGATCAACTGGTTATGCTTATGAATATAGATTTAGAATTAATTGAAGTAGCGGTTTTGTTTATGAAAATGGTCATAACAACACCGAACCGTATCAAGCACACCCCTAATATCTTGCATAACAATTTTTTTTTTTTTTTGAGATTTTATACATAAATTAGCTGCAAATGATGGTCGATCATCAATGGAGCAAGTTATTGGACAAAGACACGTATTTCCTCATGTTTGCCGAAAACACCAAGTTATGAAGCCTCCTTGTACATATTTTGGATTGTTCAAGAAAAAGAACATAATTGTTACAAACAAAAACATAAAAAATGTCTGACGTAATTATTAAATATATGAATAAAATTTAAAAATTAATATATAAATAAAGGAAATTTTATGTATTTATTAAGGAAAAAAATTTAGAGAAAATGTTTAGAAAAAAAATTAGGTAAATGATGCAACACTAAAATAGAATAAAGTGTCAAGGAGTGTGAGGTATGCCACCCTCCCCCTCCCCTAGTGGAATAAAGTTTTGTGTATGTGGTTTTTTATAACATCCGACCTTTTGTGCATTTTTGAACAAACTTTTTGTTTGTGTTTTTTTTTTTTTTAAATAAATGTTATAAAAAAGTTGATTAAAAAGTATAACATCAAAATTTTTGGGAAAGAACACAAATTCTTACTCTTAGTATTTGTGTTTAAACTGTCAAAAAAAATTTAAAAACAATAGAACATGTCTTTAATGAGAATTAATATGGGGTAGTTTTACTCACTTAAAGGAACTTAATAATAAATTATATAATCGATCTATATAAATTCGATATTAATTTTATATAACCGATATGCATGTGTTTTAAAATTTTTTTTAACGGCGAAAGTCTCAATCGTGTGAGCCCACTGTTTGCAGGTCATATCACCAATTTCTAGTTACCTAGACATCTCATGAACCCCCACAGCCACCACAGAAGGAAACCCCTAGGAAAACCCTCTGACCCCCCCTCCCCATAGACCCTTTTTTTGATGCAGGAGGGTTTCTACCGCTGAGGCACTGCCTCGTTGGTGCATGTGTTTTAATACTAGGTTAAAATAGAGTGTGTTGCACTAATTAATATATGAAATATAATATAGTTAGTAATAAAAAAATATTTTTAAAAAAGCATTTGTATTACATTGGTTAAATAAATTCGTGTATAATAAAATTTGTTAACATACAGTTGTTAATATATTTAAAGAAATAAACTTGATATAGTAATCATAAATTCGGCTAAGTTGATTTTTAAAATATTTGTTTTCAATTGTGTATTGTTTTTTTTTTTTTTTGTATATAAATGATGCATGTTACCTAGTCCTTTTAAGTGTTATATATCACATTTAAATTAACTTAAATTGTACTTTATTTTAACACATATAAAAAATATAATAATTAAAACTTATATTTTTTTAACATTACCTAATTTTTTTTATTATTTAACATATTCTATTTTTATCACTAAAATAATCAACTATGTTAAATATTTATTTTTTTTAGAAATAACTCGTAAAAAAATTGGTATAATTATTTGTCTTTCTTTGTTTTTTTTTGGACATTTTAACGAACATAATTTGAACCTGGTAGCAATTTAAAGTTAATAAAGAATTATATTGAAACTTTATTTAATTTCTTATTAAATTCATTTAGATATATATGCATATATATATATATATACGTATGTATGTATAAAATACATAATCTATAACTAAATAATAAGTATATAATTAAATAAGAGAGACATAAAAAAAGTAAATGACTTATAATGTTTACAAATGTCTTCATTTATTTTTAACGATATTATACACGAATTAATTAAAACAATAAAATAAATTACCAATCATTTATTTAATGATATAATAACTTACCATAATTAATTTATGTTAAAAATTGATAAATTTTTCAGTATCATTGGATAATAGAATAGTGAAACAAGAAAAATAAGGGTGAACATATATGATAAAACTGACACATGTCTCTTATCTAATAAAGTAGCAAACGGTAAACAAAACTAAAACACAACTATGGGCGGACGTAAGTGAATTGCGTCAGTCACATGACCCAATTGAATCTCAACTCTTAAATAAAACGTATATCACGAAATTCTTTTTGACGTCATAAGATTTTTTACAGCGACACCATAAATATAACGGAATATGATTTATGACACTAAAAATGAAGTTGATGGTTATTGAGAGAATCATAATCCTTCTTTTAATATAAGTCTAGGGTTCAAATCCAAAGAGTGCTATCGTTCTTTTTAATTCTAAACTATGACCACGTTTAAAACATAAATTTTTATATTTCCATTGTGTTTTTTATTCTTAGTGTTTAAATAACAATGTATTATAATTATGATATCTTATGTTATTATTTTATCCCACCAAGTCATCCCAACCCTGTGACGCGGATACGATGCAAAAATTGTAACATCAAGATAATAGAAGTAAGAGTAACAGAAAAATGATCTCATAATTAAGAAAAAAACGTGGGTCCGTCACTAAAATAACATCTAAAATTACATCTAATTAATTAGTTATTTGTTAGTAAAGATATATTTATTACTAAATATTTGATGGAATAATATTGGTAGCTAGAGACAAACTTTGGGGGAAGTCAATCGTGAGTGCTACTAATTCATTGGGGAATTAAAGAAATATATCTCCGTCTATCTCCCCCTCGGATAAACAAAGGTGCAGGCTTCTAAACAAAGCTAGCTTTTGTTAGCTTTCTATTTTTATATTTTGATCGGCTAGCTTTCATGGAAATGGTCAAAAAAAATATTGATATTAAGCCCTGACCTCAACCCCATTTCACAAGAACCATCCTCCTAAAACAATGTTGGCCAAGAAGTTTGGTTCTTTCAAGAAACTAGCCAAAAAAATCAAAGTTAATCGAACCATGGGTCGGGAACCATCACACCATGATCACTTGCTAAAGGCATATGGTGAAGAAGGAGCCAATATAGCCACAACCCCAAGAGGGTTTTTTGCCATTTACGTAGGCGATGAGCCACGAAGGTTTGTGGTCCCCACGGCACATCTATCGCACCCACTCTTTAAGATGTTGATGGAGAAAGCGTACGACGACGAGGAGCAGAATAATCGATTGGTGGTTTCGTGTAGCGTGACGGTTTTTGAGAAGGTTGTTAACACGGTGGAATGTTGCAATGGCATGTTTGATATTCAACATTTGGTGGAAGAGTTTATTTGAAAGATTCATTTAGTTTATTGTTGATAATTAGCTTCTGAAATGATTAACTTTTTACTTGGTTTAGTTTGGTAATCTCATTAACTTACATAATATATACCTTTGTTTTTATCTCATAGCTTGTGGTTTCCTTTTCTATTTGTTTAATTTAGATTTAAAGAGTATACTAACATTTATCAAGTAAAAAGATTTTAGAATTTGAAAGAGAACATATATTAGTGTTTCTCTTCTAACTAATTAATACATATATGAGTTGTATGCTTGTATTAATATAAACACATAAAAAAATCATGTAACCCGAATATTTGACAAGATATGAGAAATGGTGTGCTAGTTCGTAATAAACTCAAGACTGGATTGGTGAGCTCTAGCTCTAGCTCAAGCTTTAACATATGGCTAACTTATTTATCGATCTTGAGATCTAGTTTCATTTATCGAATCAAGCCGGCTTGTAAGCTTAAACAAGCTTTCTATTTATAATTTTTATTCAATTAAATAAGGGTATATTAAAATAAATAATTGTTTTTAGATTTAAAATTATGATAAATATAATAAAAGCATATGTATTATGTTATATATGAAAAGTATAGTTATAAATATATTAAAAATCAACAAGAAATAGATAAATTAGTTAATAAAAACCAACCTTAGTTGGGCTCGTGCATTAAAATTTTCTTACAAACCGAGATCGAGTCTTAACAAGCTTGGGCTCGACTAGTGTGACACCCGGCAATTTCAGGTAAATTGCAACTCTTACATTCTTTACATTTCACATTCATACTTGTTGCATTTCATTTAATTATGTTGAATTAGATGAGTTGAACACAAACTACTGCGAAACGATAGTTCGTGGAACTATCGAATCGTACATTGCACATTGGTTTTGGAAACCAAGTGTGGCAAACACAACACTAACACAAAACAATAATTCGGGGAATTACTGAATTGTGCATTACACGTTGATTGGGATTAATCAAGCGTGCAAACACTTCGTAAAACACAAACACAAACGATCACCGATAATTCGAGGAATTATCGAAACACACACGAGTCTCACGAAGTTTGTGAACAAACAATCGAATGTCAATTGAGTCACAGATGACCGAATATTAGTAATCAAGGTCAATCGATGATAACTGCGTACGAGGAGTTACGTCAGCAATGAATTGAGCACAGTTGATCGTGCTTAGAATCCACGTGGATTTGACAACCGAAATTAATATGGGATGATAGGATGCGTAAAATGATGAACGTGGGCGAAAACGGTGCGCGAAACGGAGTTACGGATTGCCCGGAATCGCGAAACGAATTTTCTGTCGAAAAACGGGTGAAAAACCACTGGGGCGGTACGCCTCGGGTCATGCAATGGACCTAGGCGATGCGCGCGGGACTTGAAATCTTCTGGAAGGCTGGTATGGCCCGCGCGGTACGCCTGGCGTGGTTGCGGGTGGCCAGGCGATGCGCCTGGGGTGATCTGGTCGAGCAACTTGCTAAAATATCAACTTTTTCATCCTCATCTTCATTTCTATCATTCTCTCGATGCCACCAACCACCAACTCACGAAAAATCTTCATCAAACTCATCAAATCTCTGTTTCGAAGCCTCCGGGACGTTTAGATCGCATCCATAAGTGTTAAAACAAGTTCTGATCATCATTTCATCCGTTGGAATCCGTCAGATTAGGTAATGGTTCATTTTAAACCTTCTGGTTTGATTATGAATGATTAACTCTTAGTTTTGAACGTAATGATATAGTTAGGGTTGTTGATTATTGCTTAGATGATGGCTAGGATTGATTTTGAATGACAAACTCGAACTGTTAAAGGGTAAATCCTTGTTTTGAGTCGTTGTAATGCCCAGTTTGCATGAAATCATAACAATGGTTATAATGGTTTAAACCATTTGGTTATGACTATGTAAATGATTAGTTTGATTAATCCTTGACATGCAAACACTCGGTTGGGCACACCGTCACTTGAAGTTGTATGGGATACAACACACCACAAAACACATACTCACACCTATATGGTTATAGGTGCCTACTAGCAGGATTGCTAGCATTCGCAGACGCGAACACACAAACACACCGGAACTGCTAATCAGGTGAGTTCACGGCCTCTTTTTACTTTTTCTACCTTTGGGGGAGAAAACATTGCATGATAAACTGTTTTTGGAAAAAACTCATTTCATTTATGTATGGACATGCTTTATCACTATATGTATATGTGTGGACCACATCACAACTAAAAGTCCTCGCGATACTCCACGGACCGTTAGTAGCGCGTAGCGCCTAGCGTGGTAATCTTGAATAGTACTATTTGGGCCTGACAAGCCCCACCCATCGCGCCTGGGAGGCCAACCCGACTTGAGGTCGGAATGGGTGCAATATTGACCAACACTTTGCCATTGTCTTGTGATGGACATGGCGGGAGGCACAACTGTCAGCTTCGGTACGACCCCGCATATAATATAACTGTATTGACTAGCTATCAATCGATACTGTATTGTAATGATACATAAATAACAACTCTTACTTTAAACATGGGATGTTTACTGCTTATGAAAACTTGTGCTCTCACCAACCTTTGTGTTGACCCTTTTACTCGCATGTTTTCTCAGGTAACTAAGACACCCTCACAAGGATTAGGATGCTAGGCTGGAGTCGCATGCATCTACTTAAATGTCTTAGTATATTTTGAGAACATATATCTATTTGACATGTTATGTAATATTAAACACCTTTTAACGTTTACGAAAACTGAAATCTTATGTTTTGTTTTGAAAACTGTTTTATGAATGCTTCCGCTGATCATGAATTTTAAATATGTTTTGGATAACTTATACTTTACTTCCGCAACTCTGATATTACTAAACTGTTTTATCCAAATTCTTGGATGTGCGTACATAACCAGACATATAGGTCTCGCATGTTGTGTGACCGGAGACTGCGATCCTGACAATCTGCCGACGCTCGCGCCCCGGAAAGGGAGGGGATTTCTCGGGGTGCGACAACTAGCCCTATACATGGGGATAACTTATCGAGTAATATTGTGAATTTAGGGGAAATAGTGATTGATACAAGAATAAAACAAGAAACTCAAGTTATGATGAACCATTTGAATTTAGGGGATAGTTGTCTACAAAGCGATACACATTCTTAGGAGGCTGATGAAAGAATACAGGGAGAGAAAGCTGGTCTTGCCTATGATGTTTGTTGACCTACAATGTGGCTTGCAATGGTATGTCTCATAAGGTTATTTTGGATAGTCTTAGAAAGAAGATGGACTATATCAATTCAATTAAGGATATGTATGGTAGTGCTACGATGGACATTCAAGCTCAAGGATACATATTGTTTTCCTAAGGAGGCATGACTTCACAAGGTTTCTTGTCAAGCCATTTCATTGTGCATGCTTTTTGCAAGTAAAAGTATGTTGGTGGCAGAAAATAAGCAATTGGGTTTTTTCTGGAACCGGTTTCACTTCCAATCGGTTCCGGTCAACAAAGTCAAGAGCCGATTCCGGTCCCGGCTTTGATTTTTACCGGTTCCGACATGTTTTTGGTCGGCTCCGGTTCGGGTTTTGGCTGGGTACATGTGGAACCGGTTCTGATTTGTCTGAAAAACCGGACCCGTTTGTACCCACCGGTTCTAGTTCGGGTTGCCGGTTCCTTTTTTTTGCCCACCTCTAGATGGATGAGTGGCGGTCAACATTAGAGTGCAAAGAACACTTAGGAACAATGTTTTGAAAACCGGACTGGTCGAACCGGTACGGTTAGGGGCTCTGGGCCGTTTTGGGTGAACCGGCCGGTCGGACCGGTGGTTGAACCGTTTTTTTTTTGTTTTTTTATTTTTTAAATTTTTTCTATATATATATATATATATATTTATAAAATGTTTATAAAATCATCCGGTTCTTAAATCTGGTCCGACTGGTCAGACCTCTGATTAGTAAGGAGAACAGTTCGACGTCCTATCCGGTTCTGAAAACATTGCTTAGGAATTAAAACCGAGTACCTTTACTAGTACTTCAACGGCCAACAATAAGGAGGCTATAGTTATGACTATAGAAGGTAAACTTGTATCAAAAAGAACCAAGTTTAAGTATTTAGAATTGTTCATACAAAGTGACATGAACATCGACTATAAAGTAGCACAACATGTTTAGGAAAGTTGGTGCAAATGGAGAGCAGTTGCATGAGTTTCATGTGATAAGAGGTACCTAAAGATATTACTAGAAAAATTTTATAAGAACACATATCGACCGGCTATGTTAGACGAAACTAATTATTTGCCAATAAAGAAGACTTAGGGGAGTAAGTTGAAGGTAGTAGAGATATGGATGTTAAGGTGGAAGTATGGTTACATAAGATTGGATCGGATATGGAAAGAAGTTTATAGGGGTATACAAGGGTAACATGCACATCAAATAAGATAAAAGTGGGGATTTGAGATGGAGTGAGCAAATGCAAAGGAGATAGATGACCACCTATAAGAAGCATGTAAACTTCTCCCAATTAAGGAGAATTTCAAAAGAGGCAAACCAAAATTGACATAAGATGAGAACATTATGTTTGATTTTTAGACCTACACCTCTCCAATGAAATGATCGGTGATAGGAGTTACTAGAGATACCATATAAAATTTAGGAATTTTTAGAAGAGCGTACATGTTTGGTCTTTGTTGGGGCTTACTATCTTTGCTTATACTTCACTTGGAGTGCTTTTAATCGTAGATTTAGGTGTGAGCGACTTCTTAGTTTGCATTTAGTCTTAAATTTGTAGTATTAGGTGCTTTTAGCCTTATGTGTGCTTTTAGTCTTGGGTATTCCTTTAGTGTTAGGTGTGCATTTAGCTATTTTAGTCTTCGGAATTTTTATAAATTCATATGTGTGCTTTTAGTCTTGGATATGCCTTTAGTGTTAGGTGTGCATTTAGCTATTTTAGTCTTCGGAATTTTTATAAATTCATATGTGTGCTTTTAGTCTTGGATATGCCTTTAGTGTTAGGTGTGCATTTAGCTATTTTAGTCTTCGGAATTTTTATAAATTCATGTCCTTTTTATCTTAAACGGCTAATAAAATTTGCATGGTATTTGTTTTTTCCTTGTACATTTCAAGTGTTCTTGAAAAAATAACTTTTATTTCGCCGAGGATATATAACTCGCCCTTTAATTTTATCCAATGTGATATAGGTAAAAGTTTTTTTTATCTATCTCACTCTTTCTAAACTAGACTTTACACGTGAGCAGACCATGTTTGTTTTATACTTCTTTTTTCAACACTTTATGTTTCACGCAAATTAAAAATGCAAGAGAGACCTACTTTCATCCTTAGCACTAATTTCATAAAATCCTCATGCTTCGAAAATTTTCTAATCATATGACATTTATAAAATTATCTTTTGTTAGAAATACGAGTGCGCTATGGTTATGCTTTGCATTGAGCTGCTTGCAGATGATTTATAAACCAAAGCGGCATAACCTATGAAAACTTTACACTTAAATACAATACAGAATGAAACCGTGACCTACGAAAGTTTAACGTCTAAAGATAACACTATACAAAAGAGTGGACTACTTTGTGTTATAATTTTGAAGATAACACCTTGCAATAACATGACCTACTCAAGTTTGACGTTTTAAGAAAACACCTTGCAAAAACGTATGCAGTATAGCACCTTGCCACCTTGCAAATCTGTGACCTAAAGCTAGTAATGTTTAAAAATCAATTTTTATAAAACCTAAATAATAATAATAAAAAAAAACTATAAAAAGATACCCAGAAGATCACTCTAAGACTATGTGTAACCATCACCTCATCTTCACTCCACGTATGCTTCCATGGACGACACATAAACAACGTTTTCTCATCACCCCTCTTCAGTCTCCTTATTACATCACCCCCTCTTCATTTTCTCTCTCTTCCTCTCACACCTATGGGCGAGCTCATGCCTGAGCCATCACGCCAGCATTACGTCGTATGTGTAATGGTCAGAGGCGCATGACATCCCCGTCAACCAAGTGCTCACGCACCACTACACACAGTCTAAAGTCACCCTAAAAACCTATCTAATCGTTCTCGCTTCCAAACTATGAATCCAACAATCGGTGGCCTCCAACCACCAATTACTCCACTTGATCAACCCCCTAATCCCAATATCCAGTTGGCTAGTGAAAATGTCTAACCTCTAGAGTTATAAGACTTCTCTAACTTCAATGCAACAAACCAAAAACCGAGTCAATTTTTCATAAATTAAATTAATAGCAAATGATTTGTATATAGAACAATGTCAATAAGAATTAATTCCAATAATATTATCGTAGATAATATTTGAATCCTTATAGTTAAAATAAAGCAAACGTTGCAAAAAAAAAAAGATTTACAGATTTATCCAAATTTTCATTTAGCTTTGTATTGAGTAAAATGTCATTTTAGTCTCTGTGATTTAACACATTTTGCCGTTATAGTCCAATAGTTTGAATTGCCATTTTGGCCACTATAGTTTCATTTTATTTCCATTTTTGTCATTATGGTTTCCATTTTATTGCCATTTTAGTCCAATTAAATTTAAAATTTTAGACTAAAATGACAAAAATTACCAAAACACATGGACGAAAATGACAGTAAAATGAAACCATAATAACCAAAATAGAAAATTTAAACTATTAGACTAAAATAGCAAAAGTTGCCAAACCACAAGGACTAAAATGACATTTTACTCTATTGAATATAATTTGACCATTTTTTAATGTAAATCATTTACGAGCTAAACAGAAACACTAATCCTATATTTTAAATTTGTTCAACTGTGTATCACACAAGTACATAACCTAGTTTAAAATAAACTAGAAAAACAATTAAAAAATGAAAAGCCTAGATTGAATTTAAGAGTTAACTTTATAAGATCGAGTTGGCAAAAAATACGAATTCATACATAATGAATGTTAAATTATCGTCACACAGAACATAAAATTTAGGGTCAGTTTATATCACACAACAGTAGTTTCCAAGCTAATGTACAAACACAAAAAAGTCTCTTTTGTTACAAGCCAGTAATGTACAAGCTAGCTGCAAAAACTATATCTCGTTTGATGGCATTTGAAGCGGCTTCCATTTTCTTGTACAACGCCGAGTTACCCATGATTGCAGCAGCATTTCTGAATTCCCGACATGTTTCATCCAGCCGTACGATTGTCCTTACGATAAGCCCTTCGGGAACATCCGTAAGGTCACATATATCTGCAAATGGAGTTCCCTGCATAATACCCAACCAAAAAACATTCATCTAAAGACATGCTGCATAGATCAAGTTTTTCTTTTTTCTTTTGCTCTTTTTCATATTTTGTTTGTGTTCCATCATTCTTTTTTGGTAGCTTTCTATCCTTAGTATGATAAAAACTATTTGTTTGCATGTTGTTTATTTTGGAATTGAAGGTCTCTAGAAGTAGTCTCTCTTTTTCCTAGTGATACAGATAATGTTTGTCTATATCACACCCTCCTCATACCCTATCAAAAGCTTTGTTATAAGCATGGTTGTAAAAGTCGCTAGGCGCTAGTCGGGCGGCGAGGACCGCCTAGGGATTAATCGGGATTAATCGGCACTAGGCGGATTAGAATTTTCATATGTAATTTTACAAATATATATTATATACACACATTAATATCAATAATTTAATATAATAATTTAAAAAATAAACTAAAATATACTAAATAAAGTACTTCAAAGTGCAAACTTAAACACTGAGTTCAAAGTTTAAAGATGAATTTCGATGTTAACTGGTTGGATTCGATGTTTCAGAGACATATTAATGATTTTTGGTTGAGAAATGTCTAAATAATCATGAAATTGGTCCCTTTTAAGCAGAAAAAATCAAAAATAAATATATAAAATAGCGCCTAGGCCAAAATCAAGACAGTTGACGGGCGCCGCCTAGGCCGATTTTTACAACAGTGGTTATAAGTGAGATTTACTAGATACAATTATTATTTTGTTTGAGTGAGATAGAGAGAGAAAAAAGAACCTTTGCCCACTCATAAACGACCTCAACAAGTCCGAACTTGAGATTCTCTTGAGCATACTCCGCAGGCTCAATTTGTATCTTGAAATGTGCTTGAAGCTCCCCAAGTTTGATGGCGGTGTCATACAACCTACCTCAATCACAATTATGTCATTGGGTCGGAACCCAAATATAGATGCATGTGACACCAAAATATGAATTTATCGAAAAAATATTTCTTTTAAAAAAAAAACCACCTTTCTTTGGCTTGTGCAAGTCTGGCGGTAAGTGATGGTTCAGAAGCATTCCTCTGCTGAAAAACAAAAGCCGACATCAAGGCCACAGCTTCTTCTGGTTCCAAGTCTTCCAATTGATTCTCAAATAAGCATTCCGTACATATCAATTCTTCCCCAGAATTCATCTCACATGCAACTCTCCCTTTAATCTGAACCACAAGATCGCTGTCTATACACCCTATCTCCTTCAACACGTCAATCTGCATTTCGACAATCAATATTTTGGTATTATAAGTAACCAATGCACCAAGCAAAAAGAAAATAAACCGAGGGTGTCAATACATACACGGCCCTGAAAATCAGGCATCTGTTGAAGTGCTTCATCCGACATTTGAAACTTGAGTGTATCAACTTCGTCTTTGTATTTTTTAATCTCTTTGGCTACTTTGATGTGATCCTCCAATTTAATACAATTATGGCACTTGTTTTGGGACATTTTTTGCAATAAATTGTTCCATTTGTAGTATGTTTCCACTAAACTCATGTCTTTCAGTTTCAAATCTGACATACAAATTCATTTACAAAAAACAATTTATTTTCAATTAATTTTTATTTTTGACTTTGTACTATGAGAAATATACCTTTAACTGGATCAAGCGCTGGAGGGTACTTATTTCCATTAACCTTTTGATTTAAAATACTAAGAACAGTTTTAGAATAAGCAGCAGCGCTATCATCTTCTAGAAGCCCAACTTGATCGATCTTTATTTTGGCATTGCAGATGGACAGGAATTCTTTAGGATCAGTTTCTCTGACTTCATAATTAGCCCCAGCAGCAGTACCGCGATGGGGCAGTTTAATGTTAACAGCACCTGATCCCTTACGTGCAGTGGCAGAAGAGTAATATTCATCATCCATACCACGTTTTGATTTTGGCTTTAATATCTGAAGACCAGCATTTGTTTCCTTTTGTGGGTCATCACTACTTTGTAATGTTAATGGTAAAGATGGTGTAATCACCATAACTATAAATTGTTTGTTGACGGAAGTGGGTGCCTTTAAGATGACCCCGAGTAAGTGGTCCTGACCCTGCAATTACATGGTTTCCGTAAGTATAAAGATTCATAAGAAATGCCAATTCTTTCCATGTCATTTTTTTGTTAACATTGATTGTGATTACAAAACTACAAATAAAAACAATGATGTAATTTTTTTGAATAAAGCAATTAAGCAGTTTTAGCTTATAGCCACAACTTTTGTGAAAATTCGCAGCACCCATGAGTCGGAAGCCGGGGCGTACCCAATTAGGTGCCATGGGGTTCGACCGACCCCCATGAACTTTTAATTTTCAATGTTATATATTTGATCGGATCTCGACCGACCCCCAAGAAATTTTGTCTCCGACCCCCATGAAAATTTGACGAACTAAGTAAAGCTCAATTTAAAATTATTTTAAAGCCAACAATAAAAAAATAATACTTCATATAACGCAATATCCATTACTAATGTTGAAACCCAATTAACAATTAATAATTTAATTAGATATTTAATCAGCCATAGTCCATTTAAAAAAGTAATAAGACCCAATTTATATATTAAATGATTGAATTTGATGTTCAGAATTCATGTTCGGTTCGCTCATAAAAATATATTAGAGTAATAACTTACTAATATACATTGTTTTTCCCCACATCACAACAACTGTAATTTATAGATTGAGTAATTATTGTGTAAGTTGAAACTTATTAACATAATGAGCAAATTACTTGATTTGTGTATAATTTGTTTATTTAAGTAATATGAAACATTTTTTTAAAAGAAAATTTAAAACATTCAACTTCTTTTTATCTTAAATTTATAAATTTAAAGAGTATTCTTTTGAATCATGCCGAACAAAATAAATTTTATCATATCATTCTAATCAATGAGGTGATAATTTAGCATGTTTTTATTATGTATTTATGATTTAATTTAGTTTTATCATTTTTTTGGTGATCCGACCCGATTCCATTTGAATTTGCCAAAAAAATAAAATAATTAACAACAAATAATTATTCAAAAAAATTCCCGACCCCCATAAAAAAAATTTCTAGGTCCGCCACTGGTCGGAAGTCTCTTTAGAAGCAGCCTCTCAATCCCAGAGGGATAGCGGTAAGGTTAGCCTTCATCTTACAACCCCCCCCCCCCCCTAAAAAAAAGAAAGAAAGAAAAAGACCCTACTATCTAGTAGGATTTCACCGGGTAAGTTTGTTTAGCTTATAACCAATTTGACCAACTTTTAACATAGGTTGGCCCATTCCTTTCTTAATGGAAGATTCTATAGTTTTAGAAAATGACCATCTCATCCTTTTCTTCAATTATACTTATGGTTGATTGGGATTTGGGAGTTCAATCAAAATATCTTCGTTCAGTTTCCATATAAGGAAACACACTCCAAAATCAATGTTGAAGGACATATGTTGCGAGGTATCAATCAAAACAGGGAAAGTACATCCACTAAATAGATATTTACTGAAACTCTGAAATTAGGTTTGTTTTACATGCATATTAAACCCAAAATGACCCAATTTAACATTAATGAACTGAAAATGCAAACTCTAATAATTAGAAAAAATATGTTGTTTATGAAGTAAGAACATGATTACAAAGAAAACAACTCACAGATTGGGATTTGACAACCACAACTCTTCCTGGCATAAGAAAAGACTGAGAAACCGAAGACTGCAAGACTTTCTCGGTGATTTGGTTGCTATACATCTCAGCCTCCAAGTACCACTCGTAGTATTCCTCGATTGCTGGCTCCCCTTTTATGCACCTATCCATAAAACAGTTCCATTTTTACTCAATTCATGATAATGAACTCAAAACATGTTGAACAAACATAATTAATCCACAGTCCTACAAGCTAATTTAGACGTGGCAAATTTGACTCATTTACTTATCAGCATGTATCAATTCATGTTATATTTTAACTTCTCTAACCAGTAAAATGATAAATAGCCAAAAAGGGAATGAGCCTAAAGTGTATTTTCAAGTATAAAGCCTCCTGAATCAATTTATTTGTAAACTAGATTATTTCTTGACATATAAGATTTTTGTAATTATCTTTGACCTGCTGATTAATATATACTGTTTTGATTATGACCAAAGAGTCTATATAGATGCAAAAGAGAAGTGTGATAAAGATATGAATATGAACAATCCAGAATTTATTTACTCAATAGATTTTGTAGGCTGAGCAAGCTTTCGCATCAGCAATTGCTGTTGCTCTGGCAGTTTTTTCTGAGAATGAAATTCAGCAAAACTTCTTTTCAGCATGTCCTCCACCTAAATTTTTTCAGATAATGAACTTTTAAGATAAAACAATGAAAAAAAAACTTTTTTATATTATTAATCCCTAATAAGCTTATAACTATAGGAGATTCATACATGTTTTTTTAAATGAGTTATTGTATTTTGAAAAATTAGAATCAAAGAATCAGTTGTGTTCAAACCTATGGATATGGATACTATTAGATTTACATCAATAATCAGTTTTCTGATAGCAGTTACTAACTTGATTATCCAAAGCCCTTTAAAAAAATATAAAATAATCAAGTATCTTATTCATAATCAGCTAACCCAAGCATTCAACTTCAAATCCAAACACCCCTTAAGCCAAAACAAGAAAGAAAGGGAGTCACCTTTATTAAGTTCATGTTTTCAAACAGTTTCCAGTACAAATCACAACAAAGTTTCAGATTATATAGCACCTGGGAGTAAATTTACTTGTTAACCCCTTTTTTTTTTACCTAATTTGATGGGATATCACTCACATTTCACAAAATGTCTCTTAGCCACATGTATAGCCCCATTTGCGGTACACACATATAATATATATGTGTGTGGGCCCTCAAGGAGCCAAAGTAAAATTGCATTAATTTTAACGTTATTTTACTTATTTTGTGAAAATAACGTCAAAAGTGTTGAGATGATTAACTTCAAACGACAACTTTGAGTCGGGGACTCCTTTGGAGCAGCCTCTCTATCCCAACTAGGATAGGGGTAAGGTTTGTGTCCATCCTTTCCCCCTAGACCCTATTGAAAAGTGGGAATATACCGGTTAAGTTTGGTTGATTGATCTCTTAGCCACATGTATGTCCTTTTCGGTAATTCTATCTATTTAATGTTTGTTAAAGTGTTGAACACTCAAATCTTTAATCACCACCTGATATACTTCAAATCGCATATGAACATCCAAACATTGTCTTCTTATTATTCATACACACACAATAACCTTCCAAACACACATTCAAACACCACCTATGATAAATAAATGGTATCTGTTTTACTAACTACAAAACAGAATCAGAAAAAAAAACTATTGGTTAACAAAGTGTTTTACCTTTAATTCTTCAACACGAAGGAGATGCATTATCATGATATAGGTCAAGCGGAACTGAGACTCAAGCCTGGTTGCACTGCCGGTTATAAGATTCTTCAAATCAGACTCGTCTGGAATATCATCACGACACATCACAAGAACACTTCCAATCTTATCAAGTCCTCTCCTACCAGCACGCCCTGCCATCTGCGTGTATTCTCCTGCTAACAACTGTCTAAATTCTTTTCCATCAAATTTCCTTAGACTATCAAAAACAACCTGCCATCATAAATATAAAGCTATTAATGTTCAATAGACTAGTAAATAAAAGACAAAAAAAACCAATTACCAACATGACTCACCGTTCTAGCTGGGGCATTAACCCCCATTGCAAATGTCTCAGTTGAAAATAAAATCTACAGAATTAACACAAGCAGTGAATAAAAGCATACCAATAAAAGAAACTTGAAAAACTAAATGTATCATTCTTATAGAATTATGCTGACAAAAAAAAAAGTGACCACTCATTTTGTACTATTTGTATGATTGTAAGAATAATATCAGCAAATAATAGAAAGGAAGAAAAGCGAAACAGTGTAGCTTACCTTAATAACACCACGACAGAAAAGCATTTCAACTACTTCCTTGACTATTGGGAGTAGACCAGCATGGTGTACACCAATCCCTCTATGAAGAAGACCTTGAACTCTCATAATCTATTATGAATTAACAAAAATATTACCTTTAGTTCTAGTGTTCTACCAAATCTGATGTACCAAAAACTCAAAAACTGGAGGACCAAATACCAAACAAATTCAAGCAGTTTGGTTTGATGTTCAAACTGTTGACCTAATAAACGAAGGCATGATTTGTCTGTTTTTTATTTGAATAATATGAAGCCAAAACACTGTGTTTTGATTTAGAAAATTAAAATAAAAATTTATATTCCAGCTTTCAACTAGAAAATGGATTGTAGAGAAAGTGTTGAACTCAAAAGCAAACTGAACATATTTGGTTCCCTATAGTACTCAGTTCATTTTTTTTAGCTTTGGTCAGCGCTAAGTCCCTAACTGCATACTTTTGGAGTTAAAATTGACTCAAATATATATATTTGATACATGACCTGTGGAAGGTTCCTATCAGATCCCTTTAGACGAGAAAATGCTTTGTCACAGAAAATGCGAATCTCGCTTTTTTCAAATCGACTTGTGAGGTCAGTTTCACGCAGATTGTTGGCCGACTTATCACAACGGTTCTTTGAGAAACAAAATATCACCACCTGTAAAAACAAGAAACATCTTTGTAATTCAGAAATACTTGTTTGGTTAACAAAAATGAAATTATATTGCAAGTAAAGAAACATTATTCCATACAGGCAAAAGAGAAGTCTTTGACAGCTTATTAATAAGAGATAACCACACAGATTTTTCAGAAATTCTCGATCCCCAATTGTTATTTCCTTGGTTGGCCCAACCTGTACTGACAATGTTCTGTGAACTGGTTGGTTTGTTTGGTTTGCCCCTCATAAAGCTTGTGTATGGTTTCTGAGTATGAGGTGCTCCAAGTGACGCAGAACCACCAACACCTGTTTGTTTGTTCATGATTTTTTTCCTATGGGCATCTTTAGCAGCTCTCCACCCCTGGGATATAAATTTCTCCTGTTCACAAATTTTGTAGACTTCTCCAGAATAAAAAATGCAGTGCTCTAATGGGACTGGCCTTTTTGTAGTCCTGTCAAAAAATAAATAAGTATATTCCTTATAGCTAACTACATTTGTAGGGGTGTGCATGAAGCAGTGAAATTTTAACAATCAGGATCTAGGCTAGAATATAATAAAAACACATTCCTCTTTTTATCAAGGACACTAGAAGGAATAATAAGAGAGTACATGGATACAAACAACATAATTATGGTATTATTGCTCGCCCACTCACGAATCTCACTAAAAAAGATGGGTTCATATGGTCTGCCGAGGCTCTCCAGGCTTTTCAAGCTTTAAAACAGGCTCTAACCACAGCACCTGTACTACGGTTGCCTGATTTTGCAAAAGAATTTGTTGTTGAATGTGATGCATCTTCGGATGGTGTAGGTGCTATTCTTTCTCAGGAGGATCATCCGATTGCCTACTTTAGTAAAGGATTTTCTTCCTCAACTAAGTTCAAATCGGCCTACGATCGTGAACTTTTGGCTCTTGTGTTGGCTGTGCAAAAATGGAGCCACTATCTTTTAGGCCGTCATTTTCTGATCCGCACAGATCATTACACTTTGAAGTTCTTACTGGAACAACGGATCACCACGACGGAGCAGCAACGCCTCTTACTTAAATTGATGCCATATGATTTTTCAATTTGTCATCGTTCGGGAAAGGAAAATCGGGGAGCAGATGCCTTATCACGAAGACCACTTTGTGGTTCTCTTCTTACATTAACTGTTCCTTCTTCTGTAGCACTTCAGGAAGTTCGTACAGGGCTGCAATCGGATCCTTATACAGCTTCCATCATTCACCAGATTCAAACTAATCAGTCTCCCCCATCAGATTTTTCATTGGTTGATGGCTTCTTATTTTACCACAACTAGGGATGTTCACGAGCCGAGCCAGGGGTCAGCTCGGACTCGGCTCGTTTTTAAACCGAGCCTGGCTCGGCTCGGATTGTAAACCGAGCCTGAAATCTCGGCTCAGTTTTGGCTCGGTTTTTACATAACAAATTTAGTATTTGAATCGCATTCTCCTCAACTCGGCTCGTTTTCTCCATTGAGTCCTGACTTCAACAAAGGCCACATGTGAGAGATGTCTGGTTGTCTGTAACAGACCGACGTCTAGCTTTGACCGTGTAATATCCGACCTGCATGTGGCTGAAACCAACCGTCATATGGCCGTAACTGCGCGTGAAACGTCTGATGTGAGGACTGTGGCTCCAACATATTTGGGAATTATGGTTTGAGAAGTAAGAGTAAAGAGACGTGAATATGTAGAATTGAATATTAAGAATATGATTTAGGAATGAGGGATTAGTGAAACACGTGATAATTGAGATTCATTCCATATTTCTATCCTATTTTCTTTTATTTTTTTATTTTTTCTCTTTTTATCATACTTAAAAAATAATACTAAAGTATATTTATTATTGAAAGTAACTCTATAATCTTATATTTTAGTATAGTATGTTGTACAAACGAGCCAAGCCACGAGCCGAGCATACGAGCCGAGCAACGAGCCGAGCCAGCCTTGGCTCGGACTCGGCTCTGTTATAAAACGAGCTGGCTCGGTTCGGCTCGGTTACAAACGAGCTTTATCCGAGCTTTTTTCGAACAACCTACGAGCCGAATCCGAGCTTCGAGCTTTTTGAACAGCACTAAGTCCACAACAGGCTGGTCATTCCTGATGTTGGTGATCTACGCCTACTTTTGTTACAAGAAGCTCATGATTCTCCTATTGGGGGCCATGGGGGTTTTCTCAAAACGTCCAAACGACTCACCTCCCAATATTTCTGGCCTTAAATGCAGAAAGACATCCGTTTGAATGTTCAGAATTGTGCTGTCTGCCAGCAACAAAAGTATCAAACTGCATCACCAGCCAGTTTACTTCAACCTCTACCAATCCCTAATCAGATTTGGGAAGATGTATCCATGGATTTCATAGTGGGTTTGCCACCTTCCAATTGTTTTGACACCATTCTGGTTGTCATTGATCGTTTGAGTAAATATGCCCACTTTCTATGTTTAACTCACCCGTTCACGGCTAAAACAGTAGCAGCCATGTTTTGCAAGGAAATTGTGCGCTTGCATGGCTTTCCTCATTCCATTGTTTCTGATAGAGATGTTTTTCTCAGCAATTTTTGGCAAGAGATGTTTCGTTTGAGTCAGACCAAACTGAAACATAGCACTAGTTACCACCCACAAACGGATGGTCAAACTGAGGTGCTTAATCGTTGTTTAGAGGCTTACTTACGCTGCTTTGCTCAAGAACAGCCTTGCCGATGGAGTTCCTTTTTACCTTGGGCAGAATTCTCTTACAATACCGGGTTCCATTCAGCTACAGGTACAACCCCCTTTTCTATCGTGTATGGCCGTCCAACTCCTGCAATTATCCCGTATGTGGTTGGCGAAACAAATAATGCTGATTTGGAACAACAGCTCATTGATCGGGATGACATGCTCCGATTGCTCCGTCACAATCTTTCCAAAGCTCAAGATCGCATGCGGAATCAGGCTAATTCCAAACGTCGGGATGTATCTTTTGCGGTTGGGGATTATGTCTTTCTCCGTATTCAACCATATTATTTTGGTCCTTACATGATCAAACGTGTGGTTGGACCAGTGGCTTATGAAGTGGACTTGCCACCTACAGCACGCATTCACCCCATCTTTCATGTATCCTTATTGAAGCCTGCTTGTGGGGTTTTACCGTCCACACCTCCTGCTGATCTTCCCATTACTAAAGATTATGAGTTGCTCTTAACTCCTTCTGAAGTCTTGGATCATCGTTGGATTATGGAAGCCGGAGTCCCTGTGTTGGAGTTGTTGATTTCTTGGTCTAATCGTCCATTAGAAGAGGTTACTTGGGAATCTTATGACTTGTTTTCGGGTCAATTTCCTTCTTTTCGACTTGAGGACAAGTGGTTTTACCAGGGGGAAGTAATGATACGAATAACAACCAGCTCAAAGTGTATAAGCGCCGAAGTAAACGAGCAAAAGTCGATGAGGAGCTGAATGCGGGAGTTGCCATTTTGTTGGCTGACCGAATGGATCATATGGGTCAGCAGTCGTTGGGAATTATGGGGATAATGGGGTAGTTTTTATATGTTTTATAGGAGCAGTTTATTTGGCAGTTTCTTTCCTATTTAGTAGCTGTTCGCATGTTTGTTTGTTTTGTGAAGTATATTGTATTTGTTACTTAATTGTAATCGGAGATATCACCCATCTCGAATCGGGTTGCTAGATTATTAATCCAATTTCTTGTTTGGATTATTTGTTTCTATCATTATACTCAAAAATATAGTGTAAAAAATAGAAAATTTGAAGTAGTTTTATAATTATAGTCCATACTTCTTTTGCAAGAATCATGTTAGATAACCTGTTTCCCACTGCCTAAGATAGTGTATGATTAACAAGGTTTCCCAACGTTAGATGGTTTACCCAAAAGGAAAACTTGAAAATTTGAGCCCAGATCGATAGAATTTGATCCCAAAAGTTAGGTGGTTGCTGCTTTGCCCATGCATGTGATGCGTGGGACATTAATGTTCTCTAGTCAGAATAAATAGCCAAAAGCATATCTCACATACAAAAAAAAAGTAATAGCTTTATAGCTCTATTGATAAATAACAATATATAAATATCACATCTCTTGAATTAACTAAAACCCTAATGTTTCCTAAAAGAGTAGACTAGAATAGTCAAAGGTGAAAAACGAATTATGTAATTAACAACAAGATTCATCAAATGTAAGAAACCTATTATTGTTAGAAAATTTCATGACCAACTGTTAACACTTAGATTCTTGAGAGGAGAGAGAGAGAGAGAGAGAGAGAGAGAGAGGAAATATAGAAATAAGAAGCCTCCATATCTTAATAAGCATAAAATACTTATACAGTTATATGGAGCTATTTCATGACCAACTGCCAAGAAGCTCTATGGCATAATTCTGATTTTTTTTTAAAAAAAGATAAAAAGAGAATAAGTAGGCTATTTCTATCTAACTTCGAATCTGGGAGGGTCTAGAATGCGCATTGAAAGACTATTGAAATTCCTAATAAAGTACTATCATATCAGTAATCAATAACGCCATATTTGCGGTGCACACTTATAATGTATATATGTGTGGGCCCTTGAGGGGCAAAAGTAAAAGTGCACTAATTTTAACGTTATTTTAATTATTTTGTGAAAATAACGTTAAAATCATTGGGGTGATCAACTTCAAACGAAAACTTTGAGCCGGGGACTCTTTCGGAGCAGCCTCTCTATCCCAATTGGGATAGGGGTAAGGTTTATATCTATCTTCCCTCCCCCCCCCCCCCAAAAAAAACCCTACTGAAAAGTGGGAATATACTGGGTAAGGTTGTTGTTGTTGTATATCGATAATCAATAAATAAAAGCATTCCGTATGGGGAAAATGAGAGCATAAAGATTTTATGTTAAACTTGGTCTTATGATACTTAATGGCAACTTACCCGGTCACACGGATTTGCTTTTGTTTTGTCCTACCAATCCAGTCGGCAAATTCAATTGTATTAGGTACCTGTGTATCCAACAAAATTCAACAATATCAAAACCTTATTTAATCTGTACCCCCCACTCAAAGGTCTCTGGTTCTATTTCTTGATAAAAGTAAAAATGAAATGGAAACTAAATAAAATATATGTTAGAAATAACATATAGGAACTCTTGAAGATATATAAATGTAAAAAGAGTTACCGTGGCAGAAAGGAGAACAAAATTGATATGCCTTGGAAGCATTATGATAACCTCTTCCCAAACAACCCCTCTTTCAACATCATTTACATAATGCACTTCATCAAATATAACCTACTTACCACAAACTAATAAAAAATTAACACAAATCTGTTATCAAAAAGAAGGTTAGAAACCCCAAAGGTATGTTGAATCACATGACTAATACACCCAAAGAAATAAGATGCGACAATTTTAACCCTTTTACATGAAAATAGGTCAAGTCGGAAATACATAAAAACAAATGAAACAGGTCAACCCCAATCAAAAGTTCCCAAGGTGTACCAAAATTCTTACAACCTCCTGTATCAATCTAGGAAAAAATGATTTTCTTTTTCACAGCATAGTGTTGTTAATCATAGCTATCTATAAAGTATGAATAATTGAACAAAAAAGTGATGATTCGTCAAACAATCTTACCCATTTTGGTCAGATAGAAAAATTACCCATTATAACTCAAACCCATTCTAAAATGTTACTAAAAGCTGCTCAAGAAATAAGTTACAAGATGAAGAGAATGAGTTTACCCATTCAATATCGCGTATGATGTCAGCACCTCTGTAAAGCATTGATCTTAATATCTCGGTTGTCATAATGAGGCATGAAGCCTCGGGCCTCAAGCTAACATCCCCTGTGAGAAGCCCAACATCAAATTTTCCACAAAAATCTCTGTACTTTTGGTTGCTGATGGTTTTTATGGGAGCAGTATATACTGCTCTTGTGCAGTGCTGCATTAACACAACCATTCATTATTACAAAAATACCCTTGAGCACAGAGGAGAAAAGCATCTTTCGAAAATGTGATTTGATCAATGAGGATGTAATATATAAGACCCATCAACAACAGAAGTTAAGTTACTTCTGGTAAACATGGATTAAAGGGCTGAAACAGAGAGACACCATACTTTAGATGCTAGTGCAAATGCATACTCTGCAACAACTGTCTTTCCTGCTGATGTATGAGCTGCCACAAACACCGATTCCCCCTTCTCAAGATAATATATAGCCTGTAATCATAACCCAAAAAGCTGCCTTTTGTTTTAAGGTGGTAACAAAATATATATAAATAGGCGTCTTGTTCATAATATGTCAGATAATAATGTGAAAAAAATGAAAATAATTTGTGGAAAAACAAATTATTGATACCTCCTTTTGGAATGCATCTAGTTCAAAAGGGAAATCCAATGCCATATCAGGAACAAGTTCATCAAAATGATCTGCAATTCCATCACAACCTCCAGTAACAGCCCAGACCTACAAAACAAAAAAAAAAAAAAACCATCAAAAAACCAATTAAGTGAAAACGTCAACAAAAAACCTCTTCAAAGCATTCAAGTATACTTTTGCCTCCTTTGCCTTCTCTTGATCATCATCACCCGACTCATCCAAATCTTTAGTTAATCCTCCAGATCCAGTTGTTGACAGTATCTGATCTATGACAGATGATTCAGGGTCAGCTGAGAATTCTGACTTGTTTTCAGCTTCTGATGGAATGGATATTGGGGAAACCACCTCGATTACATTAATTTCTAGTTCTGAATTTGATGAATCTCCTACATAGCCAATAATGTTATTAACGTCCCAAACACTGAAGCTTGAAATACAGGGGAAAAGATGTGTGGTTTTACATATAAATTTCCCAGTTTGTAAGATAAAACTGAAATTTTTGAGGGGGCAAAGTATGCAGGTGATGCAGGTTGAATAGCATGTCAGAACAGCTATTTGTAGCACATCCAACTTCTTATGAACACAGTGTGTTTAATATGAGTATAGAAACTACTATATTACACTATTTTAATTAAAAACTAATTCTTTTTAGTCAAATGATTTAAGAAGGTATATGCATTAATATAACACTTTAAGCGCCTTTGAACTTGTTTGATATGTTCCATTTAAGCTACTTTTAATTGTGCGTACTAATTACTCAATCCATTAGAGATAAAACATAACATGAACCTGTTGATAAAAGATTTGGTCGAATCGCCATGTCTCTTTATCTTAATATCTTCATAAAATTATTCTAATTTATCGTTTTAACAGAAATGAGAAATCAACTAAAAGACAATCATCCTGAAAGTCTAAAGTAAAAGGAAGTTGAATTAGGCGTACCATCACTGCGTAGTTCCATAACATCATCTTCCCAAGCTCTTTTAAATAAATCATCAAACTGAACAGATAAAGTACTCTGCAGAGGTAGAAAAATATAAACTTGAAAGACAGTAGGATTTAATATCACTCCATCTACCCTAAAAAGGAGTCTGGTTTTTTAATAAAAAGCTTAAACCATGTATCAGATTTTAAAAGCAGGAGAATTTTTTTTCTTACAATTTCAAACTCTCTTATTGCAGTACTTTCTTTAGTTAAATGTCTTAATCATTTTTCATTATACAACATAGTAATTGTATGCTACTTAAAGTTAAAGTAATTCTTTAAAGACTCAATATTCAGATCTGGGCTACTTTTTGGGAAAATTAATATGATCATATTCCGCCACCTGCGAACAAGAATCATGACAAGCATTACCTCAGGTGTTGTGCTGGGCAAATTCTGATCTTCACAAACTATCCAAGAACATGGATGTCCCTTCAAAAGTTTAAACAAAATCCAGAAATTAAGCCACCTATCCCAATTAGCAATTCTGAAATTGGAAAGATATCTAATGGAGATAGCAAAATAGGAGGTGGGTTGTATAAAGTGTCATAACTAGGTCAAGTCAAAATGGGTATTATAGTATAGGTTAGGTTTAACTGGGTTAGCCTTTAACAAACAGTTCAGTCATGGTTCATATATAATTAGTGCTGCAAAAGATTTCAATAATAATTGACCTTTTTGAAGACAAAAGGATTTAAAAAGTTTTATGCACTAAAGAAACAATAATTGACTTGTTGAAAATACACAACCCGAACCACCAATTCATAAGTAATGGATCGCCTATACTACTGTAAAGTATAAAACCTTGAGGTCTCCAAGATTCATTCCTTGTTTAAAGCTAGGTGGGATGACTTGAGCAGGAGCACCAATCAGGAGTTCCCGTACCCATTCCCCGTTTGAAGCACCATCAGGAAAAGTCCTGCCCATGGATTGAGAATCATCCAAACCACCTGGACGAAATGGACGATTGTGAATGCTTCCCTTCACAAAATCCTTTGGAGGTCCACTTATCCGCACACCAATTGAATTATCTGCTTCTACTACTAGTTCTGACACATCAACCTAAAAGTCATCACAAAAAATCAAGTCCATGAAAACAAATGTCCAATTTCATTTTCATCAATAATTTCCATTACACCTATAAAATTTTCTTACTCAAATATTATGTTTTCTCTTCAAGGGCAGATACATTTCATAGAAAAAATAATCTAGGATTCTCTTTGCTAATTTTTTAAGTAGATGACAAATCTTGCAAATTTCTGTATTTCGAGTTTGTTTCCTAAATATCCATGTAAACTAACCTTGCAACAATTGCAGGACATGTAGTGTGAATATACATTGTGCAACTAAATAATGTATACATAGTAATACATATAGCATAAAGAGTTCTGTGAATATCAATGTAATAATTATACTTTACATGTTGCATGCAGTTTGTGGCATACTCAAGATCATAGTTGTCAAAGGCGACCTAGGTGTGTGCCGTTGTGCCTAGGCACTCAAGCGAAGTGAGGTACAGGTAAAATGCCTCAAGGCAATTCAGGCACTTCGGCAAGCTTCCTGCCAGATTCTGGCCAATTTTATGAAAATCCCGGCCAAAATTTCAGTCCTAAAGATTTGAAGAGCTAAAATTGGTCTGAAGCATCCAAAAAGAGGCCTGAAACAAGCCTAAGTTGCTAGTGCTGGACTTGCAGGTTGCTTGAGTGAGAAAGGAGGCTTAGAAAAGGTTACAGAAAATATAAAGGGAAAAGGTAAATTATTAAATTTTTAAATGGGCAAAGTCCTAGCCCTGCATCTGTGTATTTGAGTTGTCTTAGCCTGCTTTTGACTTGGTGCATTTGTGCAGTTAACTTGACTGATCAGTGCATAGTGCAGTTTGTTTACTGATTTCTTTTGATATTCTTTTGCTGCATAGTGCACAAATTTACCATTTGTACATAGTGTTGCTTTTTTTCATTTTACTCTGAATGGTTTTAAATTCTTTCTTTCCAATGTTTTTTCAGGTTGCTTGCTACTTCCATATATTTAATGAGTCATACACTAAACTTGTTTTGTTACTTGCACCCTCGTTTTTTAGCCCTTGCGCCTATACCAAAGGCTCACCCTTTGCGCCTTAAGTTAGCGCCTTTGAGAACTATGCTCAAGATATCCTATCAACATATGCATGAACATAACATAATCATACCATATAATGAAATAATTACGTGTTTTTAATTTTACACTACAACATAATTCATGGTTTGTAGTATGTACATGGCTTCCACATAGATACATCCACAGTATGGCATTATGCCATTATGCAATAGTTTTTTACAAGGCTTTGGTGTGTCTAGATGTGCTTTTTGAAACTGATTATGTTATGTAGAATAATCACAAACAGATAATCAATTATAATATAACATGTAGCAGGAGATAGTGTTTGGCTGTACTTATGATGTTTGAAATTGTAATAATCATATAATCAAGGTATTTAAGTGTTTAGCAATTTCCAATTATACAAGGACTGGATAAAATCACACATAGACGGACATTCGTATATACTGTTGAACTGCTGAAGGATTCAACCTTGAAAAAAATGGCAATTTATCTATTATCAACTACAAGAACATATTCATTAGTAACTTTTTGTTGATCACGTCTTAAAAAGTTATTGTATACAATACCAGAAGTTAGATCTTCTTAATACTATTAAAACCAAGAAATTGTTAAAAGAGGTGTAAGTAATCTTAATATTTCTTAAATTAACTAAATAAGCATAATCAGGATCAAGTAACCCAAACACAAATCCTAGAATCAATATGGATCAAAAGAATATTAATTACCTGCACGGATGCAGGTTCCCATTTGTTAAGGTTCGATGGACGTCTGAAAGGTAATTCCCATGCAGGTACCACGATAGAACGTGGCATTGTTGGCTCCAAGTCAACTTTTGCTTGGTCAAACCAGTCAAACTCCCACTGCCTTCCACTTTTTTCTGCACAAAATTCATCATCATCCAATCTTGGTAGGAGATATTTATCCTCAACAAACTTTTTGATTGATTCTGGTGTTTCCTTAACAAATGCAGGAGGCTGGAAACAAATACATAAAGCATTACAGGCTAAAATTTACAGACCATCAACACAACAACCAAATTTAAAACAGATGGTCAAATCAAAAAAATCCGTATTGATCCATATTGTCAACACAACTAACCAATATGCTGTTTTGTTTCTTTTTACATTCTTTTGGTAAGCTTATTTGGATTTAAACTTTGGTGATACAAGATTCCTAGTTTTAGTTTGTTTGATTATTTTTAACCTTCTATAACAACTAGTAGTGAAAGATTTTTAAATAGGAAGAACAAACATGAAACTAGTGAGTTCACCCTCAACTTACGGAATCAGATTATCCACAATGTCCCAACTAAAATATAGTAAAAAAAAATTATGGTAGCTTCGATTGCAATCCCTGATGCATTAGATTCCAAATTAACTTGAAAAAAGTCAAAGAAATGTGAAAAATGTAAAGAATAAACTATAAAGTACACAATCAAGTACAGCAACTGGAAATGTTAATAACACGTTTCTTGACCTAGACACACCCACATACCAAACAAAAATTAACAAATATTCTTAAACATTTTAATATAAACCCATAAATCAAATAACTTTCAACCCTCCAAACAAAATAATAACCATCTTATAAATGTTGCAAAGCTTTCATAATACATTGCTCTGCTGCTCTTAGTTAACCAAAAACTTGATTTCATTCACAAAATTCAACACTTTGAGGGCTACTTTTAAACTGCAGCATGCTAAAATTAGACTTGAACTAAATCCCTAAAAATCATAAGGTTATCATTTCTGTGAAATTCGTTTGGTTCAAAACCAATCAAGATTTTCACACAATATAGAATGAGTCAATATGCCATTACAGAGAGAATGATTCATTCAATTATGAAAATCGACATACCCACAAACTAAACTGAACTTTAAAACAAAACATAAAGTGGTAATCAGAACACTAACAAGTATAAACTCCGGTAGTGAGTCAACAGGGCTTGATTGATGAACTGAAGGTATTGGCTCGATTCGAATATGACCGCTGTGACCCGTGAACCCGACGCGGAAAGGCAATTCTGGCACTGTGTCAATCCGATCCATTCTTGTTAAAATTTCCAAATTTTGTATGAAAATGGGTGATTTTCGAATTAAGCGGGCTAGCTTAAACCGTTGTTATTGGTAAAAAAGGGTTTTGGTATTGTCGTTTGGTCGATTTGGGTAAATTTTGGTTTAAGAAGGGCTAGAAAAGGATGAAGCTACCAAAAGGGAAAGTAGACTATTTACATTTAAGTCACCATACTTTAGTTGTAATCCTTATCGTTCCAACAAATGTTTTGGACAAATAGCCAAAAAAAAAAACATTTAGAAATAAGAGAAAAAATGTTCAAACTCGTATTTATTTGAATATATATATATAAGTTAAAAAAGCAAAGTTATCAGCGTTGGAGCAGGGCGGTGCAATTAAAACATGATGTTACGACTACAACGTAATGTATGATTAAATGAAATATATAAAGTCATGATGTATCTGTTATAAAGATTGAAACGAAGATATAAAATATTGATGTCACATGTGTTCTGGTATGTAAGAATTTTAAATAATTATTTAATATAAAAAAATACATATGAAAAGTCGATTGCACTCTATGTGTTTTAAGAACTTTATTGTGCATGTTCTATTTTTGACATTAATGTGATCAAATACATAAAACAAACGTAAGAAGCTAAGACAATCATGTTACGAAAATTGAAACATAGATAAAAGATAGTTATATGACGGTACATATAATTTTGATCAGTGTAGGTCTCATCTTCACGGTTAGCATATTACATTCGAAATAACCCATGATTACTTTTTGTTCTAAATTAATGAAAAAAATTATTGAGAAAAATCAAATTATACAAAGATAAAGAGTGAGTTTTGTAACTTTTCAAAATTGAGGTGTTAGTTTTGATTGATGATCTACCACCAACACATCTACCTATACTAATAAATAAAGTTTTTTTGTGACATATGGCATGATTCTAGAACATCTAAAAATTCATTTACCGCTTCTCTCTCCTATTAAATACATGTAACATTAAATAATAATATTAAATATTAAATATACTTTTTATGTATTTTTAAAATACAAAAGGTTTTTTAATACATGAAAATATAATAATATTAAAAACACAATTTTTTAAAAAAAAAAGTTATTATAAATTGTAAATTTGTTTAAAAACAACTATTTGAATACAATGTTTAAGGAAAAACAAACTATAAAAAAAGTTGTTTAAAGAAATAATATTATTATTATAATACTTAAAATATTAAATATTACGAAATTGTAATCCTATTTTATATTAAAAATCATCATATATTTTTTGAATTTTCATTAATAATTATTCGTTATATTTTTTTATTTAATCTGTGTAATGCACGAAAACTAAACTAGTGTTGAGTATATATAAAATATGAAAAACATCAATATTAGAGGTGCAAATTGAACGGGTAATGCATTGGTGGATGACACCAAGATCACTTGCATTTGGCCTCGAATTGCATTATATGTTTAGCTTTAGGTTTTTGTTTTTAATTACAAACATTCAAGTTTTTGTTCGGTCTAGTTCACAACCGATAAAAACTATTGAAACTTGGTATGAACCATGTATTTGTGCCATAATTACCAACTTCTTAAATATTTCTTTCATAAGATAAAAGCATAAAGCAGTGTTGTAAATATCATCTTAAGCGACTTAATAGTCAGAGCCTAGGCAGGGTCCGTCGTTTTTCGACCGGTTTGGTTATTTCAAAACCGCTTTTCAATTCTACCGGTTAACCGGTTTGTGCACCTCTACATGCTTATCAGTGGCGGAGCTTGACAAATGTGTCCGAGGGGGTGAAAGTCATGTGGCAAAATTTGTTTTCCTTATCGTTATGTTCGGGCTAAAAAATCGAGTCGACATATGATAATTCGTGTCGGGTCAAACAATTTAAAGTTTAAAATATCAAATATTTGTTTCACTCAAAAAAATATATGGTTTGTATCAAACAAGACATAAAATATTTAAGACGAAAATGTGAGTACTCGGAAAAAAATTACAATTCAGCGCAACGACCTTTAGCCTCTTTGAACTCGTTGATTACACACTCCGAATCAAGCTTCTCAACAATTTACTTTGCAAAGACGATTCTTGAAATAGGTAATGTTCAATAGTTAAGGCACATTTTAGTTTTTAAGACCCAAAATAAGCTTTAAACTCAATATCGGCTAATAATAAGATAACAACCCCCCTTAAAAATAATGTTAAAACTTACAATATTAGTTCAACTTTATTATTTTTTAAAATCAAAGGGGGCCTAAAAAATTTTATGAAGAAAAACAGAAGGGGCCAGGCTCAATACCTATAAATTTTTTCGACCGAAAACTATTATATCGAGACTTCTGATCAGAAAAACGGCAGGGACCGGGGCATCCCGGGCCCCTTAAAACCTCCGCCCCTGCTGCTTATAACTTCAGACACTGCTTTACAAGAATATACACTTAAAATACAACTTCTAAAGCTTCAAATTAATGGGGATGAAACACCCTTTATTTATATTAGTTGTGCACAAGAGTATATATGCATGCTTGTACGTTTGCAAACATTGGAGAATCCGTTAAAGATAAATACATAACTTTTTTTGAAGTATACAATTGTATGACTTCTCAACTTGGTTATCAGCTCATGGAAACAATAACAATGGCAGATGTCATGGATAATCATAGTCAATTTTCTTGGGATTATTCTCAGAATACGATGTTTGTAACATGTAACTGTTGTGGTATTGGTCACATTCCATCTATTGTCAGAACTGCAATGTTTTCAGAACCGAACTAAACGTCTTACTGGTTACTGGGCCGGCCGACCCTCCAGTTCCAAGTCTGACTTGGTCCGGTTCTGAAAACCATGCCGAACTGTGATCCTTCCACCATTGCTGCTTGTCTAATGGAAAATTTTGTAGACTCATATTCTAATGATGATACTACTTGTTTCCCAAACACATGAGCCAAAAGTCATGTCACATCATTGCTCTCAACCAATTTTTTTTTGGAACGACCAACTAAGTAAACGCCGGGTACTCCGTACGCGGCCCCCATTGGCTAAAGGTAGCCCAAGCCGGCCACTAATCCGGACGGACGCAGCCCCTAGCGATCCACCAATTGAGGGATTCCCCGGATAAAACCCGACCCCCACGCCCGCCAAACGGCACAACGGCGAGGAGCCGATAAAACCGGGTGAGATCATGACTCGAACACTGGCAAGCCAGGGTCATTCCTCATATCTCCCATATAAATTGGTGATAGTGAGGTTTGAACCCCCTACCTCTCACTAGTAAAGTGAGTGCTCTCAACCAATTTGCTTAAGGAATCTTCAATAGCCTCAAAATATGTAGAAAATTTGTCTACTTTAAATTTAGGAATTTAAGTGATCAAGATTTGGTCCCTTCTCAAGGTTCCTTGCTTCATTGGGAGGCTTGTCACCCTTTGAATATGAGGTAGTGTTATGGTAAAAATAAGAGCTTTGAATGATGAATAAAAATTGGTTTAATTTTTGTGTCCATCGTTGCGGTTCTATTTTTACCTACGGATTGTTTCGTGAAGATAGCTAATCAAAGACATATATATATAGGGTAGGGATATTCTACAAAGGAGAAAAACCATAAAAAGTGTAAGAACAACAAGAAAGTGACATGTGTACATTAGGTTAAAGGGTATATATGTCAAAATAAAAAAAAAAGGTTGCACATGCAAATCACATGCAAGTTTCTCTCATTTTTTTAAGCGTTCATAAATTTTGTATACGTTAATATTTTCTGAAAAAAATTACACCATAAAATTAAACGTTTTTTTATCTTTCTAATGAGTATAATATTAATATATTTTTTTAAAAAAATTAAAATAGCGTCTTAAGTTTTATGGCGTTTTTTTCGAATATTATTCAAACTAGACTTTTATGGTGTTTTTTAAGACACATCTGTACGTTTTATGGTGTTTTTCGAAAATATATTATGGTGTTAATATTTTATGGTGTTTATGGTGTTCAGGTATTAATGAAACTAAAACAGGGCATGTCACACCCCCAAATTCATACTAACGGAGTCTTACCGTTTAGGACGTGACAAACCAGGATCTCAGTCATTAGACACAGCGAAAGAACTCTATATGATTTTCAAACATAATTTTGGTCTAAACTGTAATATCAAAGTTTCAAAGTTTGCGGAAGCGTTTTAAAACAAATAACAAAACTTAATGGTTTATAAAATGTAAATTACAAGTCAAAGTCTTAAATATTCAAATCCAAAACACATGAATTAAAATGTATGCATGAGACTCCACATCCTAGTCCATGCTTGTCCTTACTTGTGCTTTTAGTGTGCTGAGAAAAAATGTAAATCAAGTCAACACAAAGGTTGGTGCATACACAGGTATGAATAGTCACAAAAGTTTGAAACAACTGTTTGAAATGAAATGTTTCCAGATAACATAATCACACATGCATAGTCATGATAGCTAGTCATTTGTACTATTTACATAAGCGGTCGACACCGAAGCTGACTGTTAGAATGTTGATTGCCTTTCCACTATTGTCTAGCACAAACAATAGTAATGTTTGAATTGGCTAGTTAAACACTTGCGTAGACCTACAATCTACCAAGTGAGGTTTGTCAAACCCAATAGGTCTATCTTCAACTACCACGCTTTGCACCACGGCAAACTAAACGGTTCGATATGTAAGGACTTGTAATGCTATGTTCGCACTTATCGTAAATAGCTAACTCATGCAAGTGCTAGGTATCTAAAATGTTTGTTTGCACAAGTTTTCTCCTCCAAAACAGTAAAATAAGAAAAGGGGTCGTGTACGCACCTTTGATAGCAAACAGAATGATCAAGTGTTTGAAACTAGCGTAGGAAAGCTTCTACGAAGAATCTGTGTTATAATAATAACGTTGTGTTATTCGGGATGTCGTTTTCTGTTTGAAATCACATATGTGTCAACACACGTATGTTAGATTGTTAGAAACGTGTATATGTAAGTACGCGTGACTTTAAAATCGTTTAATTAAATCATATAGTCGTATACGATTTTATTTAAATATGCGTAATTATACGCGATTATGTTTTCGAGTGAAAATATGAATTTTATCATTTCATGTGGTTCGTATTTTCATTTCGGTTCCAACGAAATTTGAACGGACTAAATTGGAATTAGAACGCGCAAGTTACGGATTAAAAACCAAAATTGGTTTTTAAATTCAAAAGCCCAGCAGAGGCAGGGTTCGAACCCTGGACCAACAACACAAGCCCAAACCAGTTCCTTTACATCAGAATTTGTTAACAGAATCACTTTTAAATGGTTTTAACCAATAATGGTCGGGTTCCCCTTTGTTTTACTAAGCCGAACCAAAGGACTCCAATTGGCCCCCGATTCGATCACCAACGAGCCTGAAACCATAGGGCTATGGTTCCATAGGTTCAGGCGCATCCAGGGGTGATTTTAATTCACCCATTGTTTTGAATAACACTTCAAATCAATCCCTAACTAGGTCGAATTCGAACAACCCAATCTCCAATTCAATTGAGCCAAATTCGACTCTATCAATCCCCAAATTCATAGGGCTTTTCATCCCTATGTTTAACCGAAACTATCTGTGTAATCTAGTTAGATTTTGAATGTTGTTTGTTTAGGAAACCCCAAAACGTTTTTACATCAAAACCCTAGAATTTGAACTCGTTTAATTCGTTATTGTTTGTTAAAACCAACATAGGGGTTTCATTATATGGATGTTTTCGAAACTCTCTGTATAGATTAATTTGGTTTTTAAACTTGTTTGGGTACAAACCCCCAAAACGTTTTTAATCAAGAACCCTAATAACTGAAATCATAGAATTCGTTATTGTTTCATAAAATTGACATGGGTTTTTCCTTAAACGCATTAGTCTGAATCTGTATATACACTTTAATTTGATTTTGGAACTCGTTTTGATCGAAACCCCCAAAACATCAAGAATGATGAACCCTAGAATTAGAATTCATGGCATTCGATGTTATCAGCCAAAATTGGCTTAGGATTAGTCTTAGTCGGCCACTTTAGGTTGTGTGGGAGTAACTTTTTACCTGAATTGATGTTAGATCGATGGAGATCGACTATGGACTTGAGTTTCGGCCCCCCCCCCACGATCAATTTATTCCTCCCGTGTCTTCTTGCTTCGAATTGGTGTATGAAACAAGGCATTTTATGGTGATTTTAAAAAACTATTTTATGGTGATTTTAAAAAACTAAAAACACCATAAACACTTAAAGTGTGTATATTGTGTCAGATTGTATGATTTCGTGTCATTTCTGTTAATTTTCAGTTAACGGGGGTTAACCCGGAATGTCAGATTGTCACAGGGCATTTTATGGTGATTTTAAAAAACTAAAAACACCATAAACACTTAAAGTGTGTATATTGTGTTTTTTAACTTAGTTTTATGGTGTTTTTTCGAGATATTTTATTGTGTTTATAGTGTTCACGTTTTATGGTGTTTTTTCAAGTTATTTTATTGTGTTTATGATGTTAACATTTTATGGTGTTTATGGTGTTCGAATATTTTTGAAACTAACCTGGGCAATTATGGAGTTTGTGAAAACTAAAAACACCATAAACACTTAAGTTTGTAAATGTTGTTTCCGAACTAAGCAACTTCATATATAAACACCAGAAAAACCATAATATTTTACTCTTTTTGTTTATTTAAAGAAAAAAATACACCATAATATGTTCAGTTTTATAACCTTTCGAAAAAACAATATGAAATGCTTAGTTTCATGAACATCCGGAAAATATATAAAAAGTCACCATAAACGATTGTTATCATTTTTGTTTATTAAGTGAAAAACACCATAAAATGTTTAATTTCATGTATTTATGAAAAAAACACCATAAACACCATAAAACGCAACATTCATATATACCAATTTAGGTCGTTTTTTTATATGACAATATTATACTCATTGAAAAGATAAAAAAAACGCTGGATTTTATGGTGTAATTTTTTTTAAAAATTAATAACGTACAAAAAGTTATAAACATTTAAAAAAAATAGGGGCGAGTTGTTAAAAAGTCAACAATGGCTACAATACCTATTATACCCCTCCAACTACTTAAATTCTCCATTAATTCTCTCAAATGAGGTGGCATCCTTATAACCATTCATCTTAAAAATCAATGGCTAAGATTTATTCCTACACTTTTTAAGGTTTTAACCCTTTTTAGCCTAACCCTATATATATATATATATATATATATATATATATATATATATATATATATATATATATATATATAGGTAGGATCATATACAAATAGATTTTTTTTGTAAAAAGTGTAGGAACCAATTAATTGTTAACACATGGTAACTCTTTAACAAATATAAGAGGGATATTTTAGTATTTTGTAACTAAAACAGTTAAAGCAACTTCTAAAATCATGCAAATTTAATTTCAAAATTTTAATTATTGATTTGTCAATTTAATCTATTTTCTTTAATTATGTAAAATATTTTTACACGTGTTTTCTGTTTCTTTGAATTGTAATTAGCACATAATAGCACACTGTGTTTTTAACTAGCACATAATAGCCCGTTATTTTTTATAATAATCACATAATACACATTAGGTTTTTATAATTAGCACATAATAGCACATTGTTTTCTTATAATATTCACATAATAGCGCATTAGGTTTTTATAATTAGCACATATTAGCACATTTATTTTTTATAATTAGCAATTCTTAAACATGTCTTGAGTATGTTAATAAAATATAAATACACATAATAGCAAATTATATTTTTATAATAATCACATAATACACATTAGGTTTTTATAATTAGCACATAATAGCACATTGTTTTCTTATAATATTCACATATTAGCACATTTATTTTTTATAATTAGCAATTATTAAACATGTCTTGAGTGTGTTAATAAAATATAAATACACATAATAGCACATTATATTGTATTGAGCAATAGGTGACATCAAAAAATTTGATTGTTCACATTCCACGACTAATTTTTGAAGATTGATTACGTCCATGATTTTCGTTGATTGAAGAATAAAATTTAATGTAGGATCTTTCAAGGATATGAATTTTGGTTATCAAAGCTCTTAAATTAACATACTAAAAAGTCTAATATACCCTTGTTTGTGATTTAAAGTTAGTGTATATTTTAGGATCATGTCTTCCCTTTTTTAGACCTTTGATTAATCAAATGGACGTTAAAGATTGTTTCTCACACTTTTTACGAAATTATCTTATTGTACAGGATCCTTACTCTATATATATATATTATCTTTTTAAACATGTTCTTCTCATTATAAGAATTGAATTCTTAACATATTTTTAAAAAGGAAAACCTTAACACGACTTAACGCAATTGGGATAAATGTCTTTTGCTAATCAAAGACGACATATATAAAATAATTCTAAAGAAGTCAATTAACAAAATTTTATAAAAAAAGTAAAAAACACTTAATTAATTAAATTTCAAATGGCACTTATCAACTTCTGGCTTTGAAACTTTTGTTTCTTGAGTGCCATGAACGTTGCCGCTAACTCATCATAGTCCGGTAGTTTCGGGTGCACATGAGACAAAGACGGTTCATGATCACCAGCTACAGGAAACGAATGATCATAAGACCTGCTCATCATCATTAATCCATCATCTTCTCCATTAATCGGGTCAACTACCAACCCATTTTCATGATGATCAGAACATGATCCTCTCCTCACCTTCATGGAATCTCCAACCTTCTCCATAAGTGAAATCAATAAATTTATGATTTTAGGGTTTCCTGCACCATGCAAGAGAGTGGCTGATGACGTAAACATGAAAACCCTTTGATCTTTTTCGTTGTTTTCTGTACTGATGTCCTTCATTAATGGAGATTGAAACTCTTTTATGTCATCTCCCATGTAAATAATTTCTTTTGATGATGATGATTTGGCCTCAACATGACAGCAGGCTGATGATCTATCAGCCGTTGGATTAATATGGTCAAAGTTAGATTCATTTGATGAAAGGTCAAAGTCTGCGATATGCTGGTTTTCAGTGCCTTTAGATACCTGTAGTGATCGAATCTATAAGCTACGGATCTTATAATACACATTTATTTTTTAATATTTAATTCAACAACTATGCCAAATTAAACATGCATTAAGCTAGGCTGCCGTTATACATACAACGCACTTATAAAAACACGAGACGTACGTTGCCATACAACATTTATTTACATGTCCTGTGACTTGTTACATCAAATATGATATGATACATATAATAATAGTAGAAGGGTCGTATATAACACTATAAGATCTCTATAAACAGTTGATGTGACATGTTGCCCCTTGAGTTGTTTGACTAAACTTTATATCGTCGTATGTTAAAATATTACTCATATTCTAAAGTTATATGTTTACATATATACTACCCATATTCGGTACGTGTGTTCAGATAACACCCTTTGATGTATCTATAACACCGGCCGACACTTAATGATCAAACTAGATACATAGATTTCGAGTTGTATGGTTCAAATGTATTTAAGATCACCCTACAATATATAAGGGTACATGAAAAATGATTGATACCTGTTTAGAAGCAAATTTTAGTGTCAAAGGCTCTGTTTGTAGAACAGTTGTTGTTATCTCTTCCAACAGTTTGTACTTCACTTCATTTGGTACCTTATTTATGGATAAATTTTCTCTAATCTGTGTATCATCATATTTATTAAGTATTTCATGCTGCATTTGTTACAAATAAAAGAAATATAATTAAATAATAAATTTAATATACAAACACCTGAAAATTGACTAGATTTCCAGGAAGTAAACCGAGAGCCCGGGCCTCAAAACGCTCTCCGTAACGCTTGCTAAAGAGCTTACGTATGCGTAGAAGCTCTGGCAGCTCTCCACATCTTGCCGATGCGAAAATAAGGCTTGATATTGCTTCATTGATGTCATTAGGGCAATCCCTTGATCGAACACATACATATATTTATTAAAAACAAAGTTAGATCGAAACATATGTATTACACATGTTAAATAAATGTTTTTTTAATATTTGTTTAAAATCAAATTTTATATATTTTTAATGATATTTCATAAAAAGTTATATAATATGAGTTATGGTATGAATCAATTTAAAGAAAATATGATCACTGCTATTTGACAGGAGAAATATACTAAAAATAAAATTTAGACTTCAAAAAAAGTCAACACACATAACATCCATCTTGTTTTAACTAGAAAAGACGTGTAGAAAACAATGTTCTATATAAGCAATATGCATTTTTTTTAGTTATTTTTATTTATTAGATATATAATTAATTATATTAGATATAATGACTAATGAGATTTAAGGCATTACTTGGTACGACGAATATATGAGAGTTGAAGAGTTACAAATTCACAAAAATGATCCAGAAGGTCGTATACGGCGATGATGCATTCGTCCTTGTAAATTTGACCCACCTGAAAATTAATTTAATTACAATTACAATTACAATTAATATAATATTATATAATATACACACCTATGGACTAGAGGTGAAAAAAAGCAAGAAAAGTTTTATACACGTAAACTTTATATATAAAAAAAAAAGATTATTAGTTATTATTATTGGTCTCAGATCGAACTGATCGAGTAATAGAATTTTTAACAATAATCATTAAAATAAGATTTAGATTTTTATTAATTTGTTCAAGGCTCCAAAACAATTGAGTTAATGCTACTATGAATGCACTACAAGAATAACAGCCTTTAGCGACGATAAAAATCGTTGCTATAGGGTACTATAATTATCACTATATGCTTTAACGACGACACGTGGTCCCAAACAGGTCATCTCTATTGATTTGCGTAGTAACTCGGACATGTGGTTGCTATAAGACAATCTATAGAAACGACTAGCTAGCCATCGCTATAGACCTTTAATATATTATTTTTTAATTTTTTTGATATGAGACAAGATTTTTTTTAATTAAAATCATTTCTATATGCAGTTGTTATTCTTGTAGTGATATAGCTATAAATTGAAGTATATTTTATTTTGAATTATCAGAATTTCGACATTTTTCTAAACATGAAATCAACACCAAATTTACTCATTTTCTATATACCAAAAATTTATGTTATAATCTATGATTAAAAGAGAAAAGGCATGCAAGATATTATCAAATCCCTTCAAAAATATATATAATTAATATTTTAAACGGTTTTATATCATAATTAACATTGCACAAACTTCATTTTGTTAAGATTTACTTAATTTAGTTATTTAGTTTCAATATATATATTCCAAGTCTTTTAATTCCAAAATATATAAAATGTTTTCTACGGATGAACATATAAATTGAATAAATTCCTTAATATATATATATATATATATAATCAATTTTAATTTATTGAGAAATCTATATTAATTAATTCTGAAAAAAGCTATAATAAGTAGAAATTAAACAAAAAAAAAAGAAGAAGATATAAAGCTGGTCGCATACTCTATCAAAAGCGGTTTGATAATGGCCATGTTTGATGAGTTGTGCGACATCTTTTCGTAATTGTGTTGCAATACAACATCTCTTGTTCTTTAGCAGATACAAACGACACCTAACCTTCTTCATCAACTTTTTGCTGCATATATAATTCATCCCACACACACACACACACACATATATATATATATAGTAAAAAATATATAAAAATATAAATCAATTAACACAGAATTATGGTAATAAAACAAATCAAAAACATAAATTAAATTAAATTAATTAAACAAAACTGAATACCATTTGGAAGCATTTCTCCATCCAAATATGATGTCAAACATCACGATCATGCGTTCAAGAAAAACTAAGCTTACAAGATTTTAATTTAAAGGGGACGTTCGTGGTTAGTTGAGGTAGGCTAGAAATAGATATACATATATATAGGGTTTTGTGTGTGTGTGTGTGTGGGTGGGTGGTGGGTTAGAAAATGGAGGTAGAAAAATACAAAGGATCGTGTGTGAGAGGGTTTTGATTTTGGATCGACTTCATCGGGTTCCTAAACCGCTCCACTAATTAGTAACTAGGCACTACACTTTGAGTTCATAAAATTGACATTTTAAATCAATCATGAATACACAATACATATTGATGAAATAAACATATAGTTGACAAATAAAGAGAATTTAGATTAAATTTCAATTTTGGTTTTATGTTTTCATAAAATTTCAGAGATAGTTTTTTATGTTTTTAAATGTCAAAATCAGTCCTTTAAATTTATAAATGTTGGAAACTCGATCATTTTTCCGTTAACTTTGTTAAATATTAACAGAATAAGATTTCATATTTTAAAATTTATTCAAGCATAAAGGACCAAAAGTGAAATTTATTCAATAAGTTATTTGGTTTTTTTTTTTGACATTTATGACCTCTATTATATTAATATTTAACAAAGTTAACAGAGAAATGACCGACTTTGTAACATTTGGAAACTTAAAGGACTAATTTTGACATACGAAACATAAATTACCATCTCTGAAATTTTGTGAAAACATAAATAATCAAAAGTGAAATTTACCCTAAATTCTAATATCATAACATATACTTATTTTTATATAAGATGACATCTAATATTGATTTCGGCAAAAGACACGTTTAACAAATGTTGCATTCTTAGTATCAGATGAACAATTTACTTGCAAGGAAATTGTTTCTTTTTATTTAATATAACTTATTTAAGGAATTTCAAAAACTAAAATTAGATTACAAAATAGAGATTTCAAATATTCTAATTAATTATTAAATCATCAAGCACATAAAAAAATATTGAAGATTGAAGAATAGATATATAACCAAAATCTTATCAAAATAAAACTAGCTGATTTGATATAGGTGTTTGTCTTTTAAATAAAAAGCATTACATTTAAACTTTAGTTTATAACAGTCTATTGTTAAAAAAAACATGTTTTTTTTAACAGCAACAACCAAGCGTAACGTCGTGTCATATGCACCACGTCAGCAGGCCTCGGAAGACCCCTTCCTCAAGGGAGCGATAACCCGTTTTACCGGGTGTCACCCTCGGAAGAGGTGCACCTGATGTGCAGAAACCAACTTATTTTTGCTGTAAAAATTGTGCCCCCATCGGTTCAGAACCCGAGATTAAGCTCAAGATTCATCCCCTCATCTACTATCCATCAAAGTGTCATAAGTGAGAATATGAGTTTTCTACCACTAGAACAACTTATCTGAATAAAAAAAAACATGTAGCCTGCATTATTAGTCACATGTTAATCCTTATGTACGGTTAGTGTCTTTGGGAGTAGGCCAAAAATTTTTAAGTAACCAATAATTGTTTTAAATAGTATAAGATATATAACCTAGCTATAAGAATTTGATTACAACAAGCTATCTTTCAAAAAAAAATGGTGAATATCTACATTAAGTTTTTCCATTTTTTATCAATAGTTTCCTTGTATTTAGCAATTGTTTTTTAAAAACAATCTTTTCTTAAAGTGATCGTAATAATTTTTAAATAATTCAGCAAATGAGTTAATGAGCTCAAGATGTTTTAAATATATTATAGATTGATTTTAGATTAGTTTGTTTATTTGATATACTAGGTGATTACGTATCAAATCTATTACACAGAATAAATATAAAATATTAAATAGTTAGAATTGATAATTTAGAAATTATAAAATAATATTTTGATATAAAATGATTAAGCTACGTGATAAAAAAATACTTTAAGTCATAAAACAACAATCAGAAAGTTTAACAACTACATAATTTGTATCTGACCTTCTGTTATAGTTCAAGAACATAAGATACTATTTTCGTAATTATTTAAAAAAAATTAACGACTAACTATCAATACATAAAAATAGTTTTACACGAAATGAATAAATTTAACATGTTGTAAATCAATAGTCTTATGAAAATTTGTATGTTGGATATCATAACAATCGTTAATTAGTGAAATAAAAAATAAATAAAAATTAAAAGTAATAAATAATAAATATTTAGAAATTATAAAGTTGTATTTTAAAATAAGATATTATGATTATAAAGTTATAATAAATTATTAGAATAAAAGGATTTATATTTAATTATATAATTTAATTATTTAAGTGTTAAATGACAAATGAATATAAGAGTTAAAAGTATCAAAAATTAATGACAAATGAATATGAGAGTAACATACGACAAGTTTGTTAATCTTTTATTATATAGTATACATTTTTTTTTTATTTTTGTTTCTATTAATTTCTACTCAAGAGCATAAACTTACGAAAATTATTTTGTTATAAATATGCACGATTATATTCTTACTTATTAGTTAGAGATTCGGTTTCATATCGGATGTTATATATATGCGTGTAATGTAATGAACTGATATAGACCAGTTGCCTCTCTCATTATCTCTTGTTATATGTCATGTTATTAGCACGAGATCACTTATTATACTCAGTTTAAGTATAGGTTATTGATCTATCCATTAGTTGAATTCGTTATTGGTTTTGCAAATTGTTCACGCGTGACCATCGCTACAGTATCATCACGACCGTGGTGGAACGATCGAATGAAAACAAACATTATGATAAGCAAGCAAACAATGAGATATATTTTGGGTGAATACAAATCCAGTCAAAACAAAACAAACAAACATACCCAGTATATTCCCGTTGTTCAGTAGGGTCTGGAGGGGAAGGATGGACACAAACATTACTTCTATCCCAGTTGGGATAATTAAAGAGGCTGCTCCGAAAAATTAAGTCTCCGGCTCAAAGTTGTCGTTTGAAGTTAATCATCCAAATACTTTTAACGTTATTTTTACAAAATAAGTCAAATGACGTTAAAATTAGTGCAATTTTACTTTGACCCCTTAAGAGCCCATACATATATACATTATATGTGTGCATCACAAATGAGATATTGAATACAAATCAAGTCATGAAGATTAAAGCATTTTAACATATGCAATCACCATGCCTTGCTAGGAATCATGAAGTATAGCTTAACCAGGTTAATTAATGTGGAAATGACATTAGAATATGAGATAAAACTTGCAACATTCTTAAGCAAGAGTAGGCAAAAAGTTGGCAAGGATCTAAACAGTAGATTGTACAGTCGACATGTTTGGGTCATGTAACATTTGTCATAATTATAGGTCTAATCTGATCTAAAATTTATGTATTTCATTAGACTTAGTTAATTATAATTTGGTCATAATATTATGTGCACAATCATTTTCATAATTTCTTATTATACACACACATAAGGTATTATGAAAATCTAATCTAATCCTAATAAGCAAATAACTCTAATGCCACTTGTATTTTAAGTAGATTGTCCACATGGCTAAATTTCACTTGTCTCCGGTTTAGGATATCCAAATGGCTAATGTGACACATGGCAACATAATATACAACCTAAAACTAAACAACATTTGCAAAGATTCGAAATGCCATTTGCGGGGATCTAAACCGGACCAAAAGCAAAAGAGTGGATCCTGATCTCTCAAACAACGAAATCAGAAACCTATCTTCCAAAATCCTTCTCCTTTGTTCAATCACAGCTCCCTTTCCGTATCTCCATGATCAATTTTACGTTTCATCACTGATTGGAAATGGTATAGAAGATGAACTTAAGAGTTAGGCTTATAGGCTTGATTAATAGTGAATATAATATATGCTTATAAGTTGTAAAATGAAAATAGTTCAAGAAAGACCCAAGTTACTTGTGAAGTTACATGCCAAAAAAAAGTAAATAAGTAACTAGAAAAATACACATAATTTGAGGAACGTCTAGTGCCAAAGTCACTGAATGAATAACTTAAGAGTTGGTGTCTACGAGAGCAGAAGAGTAGAAGACTTCAGTCTACTTCAATCTTTGACAAAAACATGGGAACACACAAAGCAATGCTTACTACTCTAGCCAATGATCAATGACTTCTATCTTCTTTAGCTACCTAAATTGATCAATGACTTCAATCAACCCACTGTTATTGACGAGTTAAAGAACCAAAGGTAAAATACTAAAATCTGAAACCCTAGTTTGATGAAATATGTTTAAGCAAGCAACTTGTTATAGGGTTATGAATTGTTGAATGAATGTAACAATGTTGATGCTTTTTTTTATATATAATTTCATGTTTGTTAATTGATAACTTGTTTCAATTTAGGGATTTAGGTTTTATATTTTTAGGGATTTAATTTTTGATTGAATATTTGATTTTATGCAAGATTCTTATAAATTGGGCAAATGTATTATAAAAAAGGTTAAAATGATTGATTATTTTTTAAAAGAAATTACTAATTTTGACCGGAAACCCATAATCGATAGGTTGTCGGGCTAGATTATAATTTTTCTTTCAGGTCCTCTATCTTTTTTCACACATCATATTAAATATTTATGACTTTGTTAAAAAATACAAGTATTTTCAAAAAATGTATAAACAATCATTCACTCGAATCAATGTCGATAAATTTGATACTTATAATTTTTATTATTTGACCTCACCCAACCCGAACATTTAACACAAGACTTAGCGATATATAAAAAAAAAACTGAGTCCTGTAAATTTCCATCGTCTTTGTATTTCTTCAACTCCACCACTGTCTGGTAGCAAACGCTATCATCACATAAATAACTTGGAATATTATTTAATTTGTATGATTTAATTTTTATGATTATCAAACTAGGCAAAGTTTATGACACTAGATAGATATTTGGTGTGTAGTTTGCTTATGGTGGGCACAGAAACAGTGAATTCTGACCCAACCCATGTTTGCTTACGTGGCAAAACGGAATGGTGTCACAAGCAGACTTTGCAAAGGCACTGGTGCAGCAAGCAAATCAGAGACCCAAACCAAGCGAGACGCTTTAACATTGATCTGACTTAGAGTCCGCTTGTTTGACCTGACCATCATACTTGTGTAGTTGTGTGTACACAAAGTTTTGAATGAAAGGCTATAAAAACAATCAATACAACCCATTCTCATTTCTGTGATTTCAAAATCTTGCTATCAAACCCATTCCATAATTGATTCTTTTGCTATTTTGATAAATTAAAAAAAAAAAACAAAAAGCCGCCAAAACAAAAACAGCGAAAACTCAGGGTAGTTAACATAAACTATCCAGCTAGTTAATCATCCATCATCTCATCCTCACTTCCTTTAGATACATCTTCTGAATCTTCGTTCTCGTCCTTGTCCTCCGGCTCTTTCTTTTCACCACTATTACCTGCAATGATAAATAAAGAATTAAATAAATAAAAATAAGTAATTAAAGTCACCAACATGTTAAACATCAGACAATTAATCTTCTTTTGGAATAACAGAAATCCAAGGGAGACAATACACAATAAATGTAGAAAAAATGTTACCAAAAATTACAGTGCCGGAGCATAATCCATCCTCAATCTTGATGAGCTCAAGAGTCATTCTTGGTCCAATCTCTTGAAGCTTTACAGCACTTTTAGTAGATGCCTTATTAACTCTCCCAACATCACTTGCTAAGCTTACAGTTGCCCCTTCCTCGTCGCCCTCACTTTCTGATCCATAACCCGCTCTTTACATCACAAAAACAAAACAGATTAAAAAGTATCCTCTTCATTATATAATGTACATTACTATGTTTCCGCACGCACATGTGTGTGTGTGAGAGAGAGAGAGAGAGTTACTTGGTGATAAAGTCGCTCACATCTTGCAGACTTCTGAGATCAGGCACTTTATGGTTTTGCACGAATTTTCTAATTCTACGAGAAACACCAACAGGCTGCAATCTGATAGAATAGTGCCGAAAATCAATAAGTTTTGTCTCCTTGTTGTAATTAAGTAACACAATTCTCTGGCATGATGAAAGTTTAACCTGCATTTGAAGCAATCTTAGCCGTTGATTAAAATACCCAGCAGCATATACAAAAGCATAAAAAAAAAAAATTAACTATTTACTGTGTTGATGTCAATGGCAGGGAAAATGTTTTGAAACATAATAGTAGTCAGCTTCAAATGTTGCTCCCCAGTTCCAAAACCCGACAGCACAATCTGAAAGCATACATGTATCCATTGCTCAAATTGAAAATATCCAAAAGCCATCATCATCAAACGCTTCTAAACACAATATATAGCTAGAATATATAATTCAATGCAGGATGAGATTGCACTTGATGAAAATCTGGGCAGAATAACTAACTACAGTTTCAGAAAACAATAAACCAAGCCGACAAGTGAAAACAAATCACCTGGTCCCCATTTTAACTGTTTGACGGTTTGGTTTGTGATTTGAACCAATTTATTTTCCAAAATGGTTATTTGTATTAAAAAGATGTAAATGCTAGAAATGGCTCACGAACATACATATAGTTGCATATTCCCCAAAACCATCTACCCGAATATTTAACCGCCACACCCCTAAAACCAAATTTTGCTTGAATCATATTCCAGCCAAACTTGCTTCAGTTTAGATGGTCTATGACTACCTCAACTGTAAACATGAAGCATGTCATTTAGAAAATTACCAATGGAGAGTTTTTGAATAGATCTTTGGGTACTCTTGGGCGTAACTGAGAGTTGGTAATATCAACTGCCAACGAGTATTCCTGAATTTTGAAAGTAAGAGTGGGACCCTGTGGTGTTCTTGCAACTCTCAAGTATGGTGAAGTGCCCGTTTTTGATAACATGAGAAAATGTGTAACTCCCATGGGACCCGCAACATTCAAAAAATCCCTAAGGTTGTTGCGTTTCTTCTCCTGCAAGTTTAATTTCATGCAAATCAATAGATTTATATTATGATTAATGAACCTCTTTAATTAATTACCTTTAGGTTTAAAGCTGTATACGGAAGCATCATTTTTCTCAAATCTGCTTGCAACTGTTTTAGAGTAGCAGGCAATTTTAGCCTTGAAAAAACAAAGCTCCTTGGTATCTTGTCACCAGTAACATGATCCACATTTTGCTGAGGTTGCTTCTTTGATGGCTTTACAAAAGCCACCTTCTTTTTCTACAAAATGCATAATCATATAAAAACAAGTTAAGTAGTGTCCTCTCCCTTCATCAGCTACAATAGTGCAAAATATTGGGGAAAAAATTACTTACATTACGGAAACGAGCCATCTTTTGATTGATTGAAGAAACTGTGTCCTATACTATTATCACAATTCAAACTGCATAAAAATCAAGCAATCAGAAATATATGGCCAAATTACGCTTACAGATAATGCAACATGCATGCCACAAAAACTAAAAATATTAGCTCTTTCCCTTTGTATCACAATACTGATAATCATTAAGAAAACATTAAGTCATTAACCACCAAAAGTAAAATATGTGTAGGAGTTAGATATGTGTAGATATGATCCTGTTTGCAGTGCGCGCATATAATGTAGATATGTGTCGACGTTATTATACATAATTTTTGTGAAAATAGCATTAAAAGTGTTAGGTTGGTTGGTTAATCAGGCATCATGAGTCATGAGTCTCCCTGAAAGCAGCCTCTCTATTCCTATGGGGTAGAGGTAAGACTGTCTACATCTTACCATCCTCAAACCCTACCTTAGCTTGTTAATGGTGAGATATACTGAGTACGATGATGATTAGGAGCTAGAGTTCAAGTTTAATTCCAAGATTTAGTCTTAGCATAAATACAAGTTTTAGGTTTAGGGGTCATTGTAAAGTGGTGTTTTTGATATTAATAAAAGTGTTGGCCAAAGATTAGTCATATTACGGTGTTATTTGTTGATTGCTCAATTCAATTTTCCAACAATTGAAATGTATGCTTCAAGCACATAGCAAATTATTGTGCATTCAATAGTCCTACAACAAGATTTTAGTTTGTACAAATAGGTAATTTATATATAAAATAATATAAAAAGCTTTTTATGGCAAAATTGGTACGAATGCAAAAAAAATCTATGAGAAACATAAATAAATTATAAACCTTGCACCCCACGTACGAAAAACAATGTGTTGTTATGCTTTGCGCCTCAATTTTAAACCTTGTCGCCTCAGTGCGCTTCTCACTTTATAAACCAAGAGTAGCAAGCAATCAACGAGCCTTGAAAACCATTTGGTAAAATAAATCCTCACAGAACTCAAGGAAGTCCATATATTTTAATATAATGTCTGAATATAATTTTAAAAAATGATCCAAGAACAAGTTGTTTTAGTGATTTGGTTAGATATTGCTATAGACCATGAGGTGAGGAGTCATACTCAACATCTCTAAGAAGTTATTTTTTTTATAAGAACTAGACTCTAAAACCAAAGGCTTAACAAGTAACGACTCATTTGCCTTATGCAAAACAAGGTCTTAAGTGATAAAGTTTGGTTTTACAAATTGAAACAAACAACACACAAAATATACGACAATTTGGATATGCACAAAAGAGACCCAAAATTTTCAAATGAAGCAAAAAGGATTTTCAAGGTTAATTTAAATTCATGTATGATTTTTTTTAAACAAATATGGACCCAACATAACCATACGCATGGGCCCAAGCACTAATGGCGGAGCTTGGGCAAAGTGAGGGGGGATTTTTGAAACCCAAAATACATGTTAATTTTTGAAACGAGTGGGAGCGAACCCACTATTTTTAACTAAAAATAACATTTCGGCCGAAAAATTAACACCATGGACGGAAAAAGAGGGGGTTGACCGCCCGCCCTTGCCCCTATAAAGCTTCGCCCTTGCCAAGCACATCAAGTTCATGTGGTAGCAAAGCACAAAATTTGTTTGTTGCTTTATTAAATATCATTCAAAATGAGACTTTGAAACGGCAAAAGGGTGACACCCTATCAAACAAGCTCAGGAGGTATAGTGGAACGGGTTTAATGTCTACTATTCAACCCGAGGAATATCATAATTTAGATTTTTGGCTTGATGGAAAAGAAAGGAATCCGACTATCCGACATGATTTAAGGTAGCTTTGGTTGATGTCATATACTCTATGTGCATCTGTTGAAGTTCCATAGGCCAACACCAACGTTTAAGGCTAGCATGATAAGTTAAACACAACACGATAAGACACAAATTGTTAGACTAATCTTGAAAAAACTCAATAGCTCGATAAGTAAATTAGAAAGTTTCTTTTTTCTTTTTCTTTTTTCTTTGTTTAAGTTGGTAGATTTATTAGGGATTATAATTAGATTTAGATTATATTTCATTTAGGTTTTAGTTTTCTTGGGAGTCAAGGTTTGTTATGGTAGGTTTTTCACTGTAATTACGACTTTCAATTGAATAAAATCAAAGAGTTGTGGAGGTTTTCCACAATGTTCTGTATTCTTGTTTGTTGTTCTAGATTTTCGGGACACGTCAATGATTACAGCAAGGGCTAAAACCTTCCATTGGTAACAAAGCCTAAGGCTCATATTGCGATTTTGAAAGTCAACTTTGGTAGGTAGACAGCAGGCTTTAGCTTCCATTGAAAACAATTGATAGACCGGAAATTGTTTTGGCAAAAAAAGGTTTGGATAGCAACCAATAAGGCAGTAGCCTGCGGCAGCTGTGCACAAATCAGGAGTTCATGAGGGGTTGTGTGATCGGCAATTGAAAAACAGCAGGTTTGATTAAAAAAAATAGGTTTTTTTTTTGTTCTGGTTATGGTCAATATCAGCAGATTGATGGCTGGTTTCCTCTGCTAACGAGAAAGAAAAAGAAAATAGATCAAAAACTCATCAACCGGGTCGATTCAGCAACAGGCTTCGAATGAGGGATCAGAACGCAAGATTGGTTATTTTTCATAGCCTAGGACAAGAACAGACGTGTTCTTTTGGCATAACTAATCCAACTAGAGCAACAAGAAAAACAAAAAGTAGGTGGCTGGGTTTTTTGCTTAGCAGGCTTGAAATACAGCTAGCAGGTGGCTCTGTTTTAGTTGGTTGTCGAAAGCAGGTGACTTTATGACACAGGAAGTAACCAGAGTAACGACTTCAATTCAACAGGATATAACTCTTGACTCAAAGTGGAACAACAGGTGGCTGTAGTCTTGTTGGTGAATGTTAAGCAGAGAGTGTGAAATGTGTATCAAGGAAATGTTTGACGGTTTAAAGAACAAGTTTCACGAGATAAAAGTCACATCAAGTGTTACAAGATTAGAGAGTGATTGTTTGACTAATCTTAACAAAACTCAATAGTTAGAGGAGTAAACTATATAGTTTATTTGTGTTGTATTTTTGTTTAAGTTGGCAAATTTATTAGGGATTAGAATTTGATTTATATTACAAATAATGTTGTAGAAATCGCTATTCGCTAGTCGGTCGGTGGGGTGGGGACTAGGGATTAATCGGCTTAATCGGATAGTCGGGCCTAGTCGGCCTTAGGGGACTAACGATTAATCGGCCTAGTCAGGGATTTTTACAACCATGATTACAATCCGTTTAAGTTATGCTTTGATTGGGAATCAAGGTTTGTTCCTTATAAATAGATGATAGGTTTTTCATTGTAATTATGTTTTTCAATTGAATAAAATCAAAGAATTATTGAGGGTTTTCCACAATTTTCAGTGTTCTTGTTCGTTGTTCTAGATTTATAGTACACATCAATTGGTTACAGCAGAGTCTGAAACCTTCACGAGTTTAGAAACACGATAAAAAAAACACATGCTTATTGAAACAAAAGTTGTGAATCATTTAGTTCCATATTTAATTGAAATTTACATTCAAGAACAAATTGTAAATATTCATAAATGTAACCAATGTGAATAAATCAACAAACAACAACATCAAAACTGATAAGCAATGTGAATAAATCAACAATAAGTTAATAAAAAACAAACATCAACATCGACACAAATCAATCGTTCGATCCGATGATAACACAAATCCAGGTTTATCTACGTGTTTACCTTAAACGCCACTGAACGGAGACGACGGCGGAGAAGTGGAGAGTTTCGACTATAGAGGGCGACTAGTGGTAGGGTTCAGGGCCGGCTCAAGCATTTCCGGGGCCCTAGGCGAAATTCAAATCCGGGGCCCTTCTCTCACACTAAATAGTTAACGTTAAAAACCTCCTCCTTTGATGATATAAATTCCTATTCTCTATTTCTATTTTACATTGAATCAAACTAAATAACTAATAACAGTAGTGTAACCACAAATGAATCAAACTTGAAACTAGTTAACCTGTTCTAAATCAAAAAATGAATCAAAGTATCAAACTAATCAAGCTAACAATTAATCAAACAAAGTATCAAACAAAAAAATAAACCTGAGCCCAGACTATGAATCAAAAATATCAAACCAAAAAATTAATAAGTAACCTGTTCAAACCAAAAAAATGAATGAAAGTATCAAACTACAAAGACCAGAAAACCAAATTAATCAAACTAACAATTAATCAAAAAAAGACTAGAAAATTAATCAAAGTATTAAGAACCAAATACTAAAGTTTAACAGGTGCACACTAAACTACATAAATCAAACCTGAGCCCAAATGCCGACCGGTTTTCCGGCTGGTTTCTCCGCTGCGGCAGTGTGGCTACGGCCTACTAGCGGAGTAAACGAGGACTAGCGGACGAGTAATCGATTCGAGTGACTGAGTGTATGAGAGAGTAATCGATGGCGACGAGCAGACGAGGGGGCACCGTCTGTGACAGAGGTATAGAAGAAGAAGATGGATCCTACTAGGGTTTGACAACGGGAAAACAGGCTATGGACTATTGAGGCCGAAGTGAAACGATAAAAATGGAAGGATGGTAGGGTTTGAAAGTCTTTAATCTCATATATATATATATATATATATATATATATACATATATATATATATATACATACATACATACATACATACAGGGGAAAGATCAAATAAAAAGTATACTTTGCCTAAGAAGGCTAAGAAGGATTTTTAAAATCTTCAAAACCGACCCAAACGAGCTCCGATTGAACTCATTTCGATGGCATTGGAACCGTCTTATTGAACCCTACAATATTAGCTTTTAAGTTTTCGTTTTAACAATTAGATTTATATTTTAGGTTTTAGGGCTTGATTTTTAGCTTTTAAGTTTTATCTTTATGTTAAAGATTTGTTTTTAAAGTTTTGGTTTTAGTATTAAGGTTTATTGTTTATGATTTAAGGTTTAGGTTTTAGAGTTCGACAAGCCGGTTCCAATGATGCTAAAATGAATTCAATCAGGATTTGTTTGAGTCGGTTTTCGAGTTTTTGAAAATCCTTCTTAGCCTTCTTAGGCAAAATAGACTTTTTAGGCGAACCTTAGCATATATATATATATATATATATATATATATATATATAGACTTATTCTATTGAGAACCACTAAATATGAAAGAACCAAAGGAACTAATTTTGAACCACATTTTTTAAGGGTATAAAAGTAATTTTCCTTCAAAGTATGAAAGTTTACTATTTTACCCTTTTAAATAACCACTTTATGTACAAAACTTAAAGCATAATGTACAAGTGTATTATGCAGTTCTCAAGTTCCAAAAATAAAAATGGTTCTTAATGGAATACATCCCTATATATATATATATATGGATTCATTCTATTAAGAACCAAAAAATTGTAAAGAACTAAAGGAACCACATTTATAGCCACAAGTTTTGAAGGGTATAAAAGTAATTTTCTTTGAAAATAGGGGAAGTTACATTTATACTCTTCAAACATATGGCTAGAAATGGTTCTTTTAGTTCTTAACTTATATTGGTTCTTAATTGAACATCCCTATATATATATATACTAGGTTAGTATCCCGTGTATTACACGGATTAAATAAAAAATATAATGAATAATTATCAATGAAAAATTAGAAAATATAAGATGGTTTTTAATATAAAATACGATTACAATTATGTATGATTTAATATTTTAAGTATTAAAATATTAATATTATTTTTTAAACACTAATTTTTTATAATTTTTTTTCTTTAAACATTTTGTTTCAAATAATTGTTTTTCAAAATTTTATAATTTATAATAATTTTTTTTAATTAAAGTGTCTTTTTAATCTATTTAATATAATAAAGGGGCATGTTATTTGGACACCCCCTACGGATCACTTGACACCACCTAGGCCTATATGGGTCGTATGACCCTATACGGGTCGTATGGATGTCAGATTTTGTCAGACTTTGTCAGAAAAATGTTTGACGATTGAAAGTACATACGGGCTGTATGGCCCTATACGGTCCGTATAGGGTCAAAATCAAAACCAAAATCAAACAAAACAATTTTACTCTCTCTCTCTCTCCATTCATTACATGCTTTCTCTCTCTCCATTTATTACAAAACCATACTCTTTCTCTCATATTGCATTAAATATTTCTCTCTCTCACTTTTTCTCTCTTTACACATTAAATATTTCTTCGTTTCCATATCAATAGAGACAGAATCACTTAATTCCCCATGACTTACTTCTTCGTCTTCTCTCTCTCTCTCTCTCTCTGGGGTTTTATTTTCTCTTACTTGAATCTCACACTAGAATTTATATCTCTTCATTTATTACAAAACCATACTCTCTCTCCCATGTTGCATTAAATCTTTCTCTCTCTCACTTTTTCTCTCTCTACACATTAAATCTTTCTTCGTTTCCATATCAATAGAAACAAAATCACTTGAATCCCCCATGGCTGTCTTCTTCGTCTTCTTTATCTCTCTCTCTCTCTGGGGTTTTATTTTCTCTCACTTGAATCTCACACTATAATTTCTAATATATATATTTATATAGCACTGTACGCAATGATAATAAACATTGGATATGACAACTCTTTAATTGGATGTAGACATCCACTTGTCTGTACAACCCCTCAAAAGTAACGACTATTGTTGCAGCTTTACACTACAACCCCTCAAAAGTAACCATACGACCCGTATTGCCCTATACGGGCCGTATGTACTGCGTGTCAGACCTGCGTCAGCCCTATGATTTGACGTGTCAGCTTTTGTCAGAATATTCTTTTCAATACGACCCGTAAAGCCCAATACGGGTCGTATTGCCTGGTGTCCAGTGATCCACCCTGGCGTCTCCCTAATACGGGCCGTATTGGGCCGTAAAGCCCAATAATTTTGTACACGTGTCCTCTTGTGTTGCAATTTTTTCCCGCCCAAATTTTTTCCCATTTTAAGTAAGGTAATATTAATCAATTTTCTATAATTGATTTTTTTTTTAAATTCTATCAATGATTTTCCTTTTTTATCATCAATTTAAATTAATGATTATGCGTTTCATTTTAATTTTGAAAGTTTCATTTATATTTAGTTCTGTAACTACAATAGAATCAACATTCTTTTTATTTTTCTAGGGATATCATTTTGTTCTTCAATGCAATAACGCAAATTTTAAAGTTTTATATTTTATTTAATTTCATGTTTATCTCATTCACTTAATTAAAAAGTTGTTTGAAATTATTAAATTGTCTCAAATTTTAAAATATTTTTTTCTATTTTTACCATTATATTTTTCTATCAAAATACCCTAATGTGTATATGTACTTCCACTTTTACATGAAAATAGTTAATTTGGTATTTGAATCAAATTTATTAATTTCTTTATTCAATCTCAATAAAATTAACTGTATTTTCTCAATTAACTTCGTTTTATAACTTAACAAACAAAAATTTATCTCACATAATCATTTTACAATTATTAAATCTTAGTTAGTAATTCGTATTATTTAATATATTTTCATGATCAAGCACGTGTAATACACGGGCGACTAACCTAGTATTAATATATAGTAATGTATTAAAAAATCTTTTTCATTTTAAAAATTTATATAAAGTATATTTACTATTTAATTTTTTTATTTAATATGAATGTATTTAATAGGAGAGAGATAAGGGAAATAAATTATGATATGCTCTAAAAACATGCCATGTGGCATTCAAAACCTTTATTTATTATGATAGGTAGATTTATCCTTTAAAAAATATTAAAAAGATATATAAAAATGTTAGACACACAAAGTAACATGGATTTAGTATGTATGTCTTAAAACAATTTAAGGGTGTGCAGGAAAACCAAAACCAAAATTAACCAACATAACCGAACCAAATAAAAACCTGATGGTTTGGTTTAGCGAGTTTGGTTTAGCAGCCGTCTAGGCGCTAGGCAGCCCTAAACTGTCTTGATTTTGCTTAGGCAGTGCCTAGGTGGCCTAGGCGGGGCCTAGTCAGTTTTTTTTTTTGTTTTTGATTTTTTTGACTTTTTTATAGTAAAAAAAGACAAATTTCATGATTATTTAGACATTTTCTCAAAAAAAATCATTAATATGTCTATGAAATATCGAATCCAGCCACTTAACATCGAAATCCATCTCTACACTTTGAACTCGGTGCTTAAGTTTGAACTTTTAAATACTTTATTTAGTATATTTAAGTTTATTTTTTAAATTATTTGAAGTATTATATATTAAATTACTGATATTGATGTTTGTATATAACATATATTTGTAAAATTACAAATAAAAATTCCGATCCGCCTAGCGTTGATTAATCCCTAGGCGGTACCTCACCGTCCGACTAGCGCCTTGCGACTTGTACAACCATGGAAAAAGCCGAGCCAAATCTAGTATAGCCGAACCAATCTAGCTAAAAGACCCACTGTATTAGGGATGAGACTGGTACCAAAAATACCGGTATCGAAATTTTGAAAAATGAGTACCGAATATTGTACCGAATTGATATGTACGGTAGAAGTTCCATACGGTACCGGTATTTGTTACAAAATAATCATCTAAAATTGTATCAGTACTGTAGCGGTACCGATACCGAATTTATGGAATAGAGGGTATTCAGACACCGTACCGAATCTATCGGTTCGGTACCGGTTTTGTACGGTACAAATACAAAACTGGTTTGGTTTTGGTACCCGGTACCAAATGCTCATCCGTACCGTGTATTCGTATTTTTTAGTGCACTACTGCACTCCGTATTGATACTAGTCTAGTTAGGGATACATTATCATAAACAACAATTAACCTTTTCACTTCTTGATTATAAAATCCTAAAATTTAAAATACCTAAATTTTATGGTTGCCTTGCTATTTTTTTCCTGCCATTGTCATACAACAACACTAGATTGTCTTGTGTAAGCTTAGGACTTTTGTGGGCTTTCTGCCTTCATCAACTGTCTTTTTGTGAACTGCATAATCGGTATATCACTACCTCCTCTACTCCTATTAGTTTTTTTTTTAAAGTTTGGTATAGTGTATAGTTTGGTCTCGATTGTCTTTTTTGTTTTTGTTTTTAAAAATTTGGTCTCAACTTTGGATTTGCATACTTCTGATTTATATGAACCAGGATGTTTTCTGACTCTTTTGTATAATGTTTATCTCCTACCTACTATAACTGTACAGTTTTTAGTGATTCTTTCCAAAAAATATCTGTTTTAGCTGTTGGAAATTTGAATAGTTTCAAATTTAATATGAATTAAAATCAAAAACTTTTCATATTACTCAATTAAATCAAGACTCTTCAAATTACATATATTTATTATATGTATTATGTCAAGACTCTTGGTATTATATTCATGTAGTATAAATAGAAGACATATGTTGTCTTGTTAAGGTGTTGAAAATGATACTACATACAATCTCACAAAAATTTCCAACTTTCTCAACTCTTCAAGTTCTTGTTTAAGATATTCTTTTCAGGTGTTAGGTTAATCCCGACAGTACACAAACTGTTTCGGTTGTTGTACCCTGGGAGACAGACGCGTTTGTCTTGAGAAGAGGCGCGAAATCTGTTTTAAAGGAAGCGTATTGAATACGTGCCTCAACCATAATCATCAACATGTTTATTCTATGTCAATGAAGAATAGGTGGAAGACATAAGCATATTGAAGTATTTGTGACCGGCTCGTCAAGATGCTTGATTGAAGATTCGCTATTTGGAGTACCCAACGAAGACATGCATCAAAACATGTTTCGTATATAAATTAGTAATTTATATTCTTTTATTTTAGTCTTGTAACCGGTAATGTACTAAATTATTTCTTACGAATAACGAGTGTATCGTTATTATGTATATTTTATTATTGTTTTATAATAAAAACGTGAACCCATTTCCTACATTAGCTCTAATAGGAGACAATGATGGTTAATGTTGACGAATAAAAAGCAAGTGAACCGATTGCTAATGCTGATGAACATAATATGAAGCAAATAGATAGATGTAGGGGTGTCGTTTAGGTTGGTTCCTCGGGTTTCGGGTTGCTCGGGTCGGGTTATTCGGGTTTTTGTAATATGAAATTGGAATCGAAAACCGAACCATTTAAATTCGGTTTAATTGGTTCTCGGGTTTCGGTTCCCTGGTTTAATCGGGTTGGGTTAATCGGTTCTCGGGTAATACTTGAAAAACTAATATCCTATTTTTCAAACAAATAAAATTTAAACATGTTTAACCAAAACATACATTTCCTTAAAAATTTCAAATGTTTAACCATAACATAACTAAAACGTGTTTAACCAAAACATACATTTTTTCAACAATCTCAAAACATATAGAGGCTTTTAAAATCAAAGAATGTTACCGCCCCTTAGAACCATAGTTCGGGTTTTTCAGGTTTACCCGAACAGACCTTGTGGGTACCCAACTACCCAAGGACCTAACCATTCTAAGTTTTCGAGTTCGGGTTATAGGCTTTTTCGGGTTTGGGTATGTGTTTTTCGGGTTGGTTCTTTGGGTTCGGGTAAAAAAACACACCCCTAAAAAGATGGAGATAAGTTAAGATCTTATGTTTGAGATCATTTTAATATTGATGAAAATATTATGAAAGCAATACATAGGTAAAAATCATTATTGACAGCTCGTTTCAAAATAAATGATACGATTGCTTTGAGTTATCATTTACAACATGCATGCAAGATGTTACTATTTATAATCATGGAGATAAGAAACTACGACATTCGTTGACTTCGACTTAACTTTAACTTAGCTTTTTTTTTGAATGACAAATGTTATCTCCTCTTAAACTACTCCACAATAATTACACCACTGTATGAGTTAGAACTCATGACCTCCCAATCTAAGAGGCAAAACCTCTACAAAGTGGGCTAGTCTTGATTTAACTTAACTCGACTTCGATTTTGACTAGACTTGGTTTGACAACATAACTTTGATTGGGATCTTTATTTTATGTGATTGTGTGGAGTTATGTTAAGTATAACGGTCATGGTTTGGGAACATGATTTTCATTATGAATTAAAATGATGAAAGTTAATAGTAAAACATTAGAAAAAACAATTTAATTTAATCAATTCATTTAGTTATATGCTAGTCAATGTTATAAAAATTTATAGTGTATTATAGAGCGAACACGTTAAACAATCATGTGCATCTAAAGTGAGCTCGAAAATCACTCAAAAATCTATAATTAGCTAACAATCGCTAGCGATTCAAAATGACACGAACAAAATTCGTAACTTAAGAACCTTGAACTCGTTTAAGCCTGCAAATAGTAAAAATAAGTGAGTATAGCAAAAACACTTTGAAAATATGAGCCCAGATGAGAGGGCCAAAATAAAAATACTTAAAGAGTTGTGCTATTTGCACCATTATTTATTTATTTATTAGCATAAAAATATTGATTTTAGATTGTTATATTTTATAATACTAGAAGAGGATAAAAATGGTCATTTGAACAAATTTTGGAAATTAAGAGTTTTATAACTCTTATAGCAACGAGTACAACTCTTACAAGTATTTAAAAACTCTAAACTAAAGATTATTATTTTTTTAAACTTTTTAGTTTGTATTTTAAGAAATAAAATAGGATAAAATAACTATAAAAGAAAACCTTTCAAACCAAATATATCTCTTTTTGTCCATTTTGACACATTTAATATTTTAAACTGGTTTTTTAAACTAAAAATCATTTCTAGTTAATCCTAAAATTAATTTACAAAGTTTGCTTTACAAGCTACAAACTAGCTTGAGTTTTTAGAGCCTATATTAACAAATATCCATCAATAAGTTAGTAAGTGAATAAGTTGTTTAGATTAGTTTTTTGAAAAATGTTTGGATTAGTTTTTAATCCATTCCATCAAAAACTTAAAAAGTGTTTATAAAAACTACAAATTATAACTTTTTAAAAACAACATTTTAACCTTATTTAAAAATTAAAATAAAAGTTCTTTTTAATATCACCAAATATTATTTTAAGTTATTTGTTTACTTGTAAACGAAATAAATTAACAAGTTGATAAAATCGAAAAAATGTGCTTATTTTACATATCAATTATCAACCTTTCGGCCGAAATGATTTTTGTTTTTGGCAAAAATCTTTGGTCTCGTTTCTATCTATCTTCTAAACTAAGTGGCCGGAGAAAAATTATCCTGTGATGCCGCACTTTATCGTCACCGCCACTCCTCCGCCGAGAACCACCGCAGCATGCTCTGCTTTCCTACCATCGTCAACGAGTTTGATCGGGTTCGCAGCGCCGAATTTCGGCTACACTTTGATGTACTCGTCGTTCCGGAGAACCAATAATGTCAGAAATCGGTTGATAATTTGTATGGCGAAAGAGAGGAGGGTGAAAATGGTGGCCAAGCAGATACAGAGAGAGCTTTCTGACATGTTGCTGACCGACCAGGTTTTACAGTACGCTATCCTGCCGGAAGCTGCCCTTGGTGCTGATCGCTATCTGTCCTCTCTTACTACCATCAGTGACGTCGAAGTTTCATCCGATTTACAGGTAAAATGTTATGTGATGAAGAATTTTGATGTGTAATCGCCTAATTTTAACTTCCTAATAATCATGTTAAGAACCGAGGTTTAGGGTTATTTCAAATTTATAATGATTTGGGATTTATAATTAGAGTATGAACAACTCTTGCTCACTTATCTTTAGCATACTTGATTGTTAACTGCAAACTTGCAATGCTTGTTTGTGCTTTAATATACTGAAATGCTTAATGGATAATTGTACCAACCTCAGGAGCATTGCAATTTGCAAAACCAAATCAATTACCATCTAACAATTTAAAAAAATGGACACTGTCAAATAGGTAACTTTGGCATCTAAAGGTCCAAAAAAGGTTCCATTTTTTTTGGACATTTGGAAATGGAAAATGTTGTTGTTAGGGTTGTATACGAAACGAACGTTCAGCGAACCGTTCGTGAACCGTTCGGCAGGAAGTTCGCTTATGTTCGTTCGTTTAATAAATGAACGAACACGAACAAGAAATTTCATTCGTTTAGTTAAATGAACGAACATGAACAGAGGCCGTGTTTGTGAACGTTCGGTAACATGTTCGTTTACGTTTGGTTAAGTTCATTTATTAAATGTGTTGTATATTTTTAATTTATTATTTTTAGTTTAATATCATAATATTTAAGTTATTTTTAGTTTAATACTATCATATTTTAATTTATATATTTATAAATGATTATCTCCAATGTTTGAGATTAAGAATGTTAATTTTTATTGTTTAAATAATATGTGTTCGTTAGCGTTCGTGAACAGGCTAAATTCCTTAATGAACGAACACAAACAAGAGTTTTCGTTTGGTTAGCGATTGTGAACCGTTCGTGAACAAGTTAAAAGTTAAACGAACGAACACGAACAAGGGCTCGTTCGTGTTCGTTTACAGCCCTAGTTGTTGGGATGGCAAGGTTCATCTTAATGTGTACAGATAGGCTGATTTTGGCATAATCATATTGAGGTTGTTAGTAAATGGTAGTTGATCTTGTAGACCATGAGGTATGTTAATAGTTGGGTGGGTTTCATTTGGTGGTTCATGGATTTTGGTACACAATGAATGCTCAATCATAAGAACATGATAATGAGTTAAAGCTTCATCATGTTATATTAAATTATGTGTAAGGGAGTTATTTTTACAATGTCTAATGTTGGTTTGGTTACTTATAGGTGGTTAAGGTATATGTATCTGTTTTTGGTGATGAAAGAGGAAAGGAGGTAGCCCTTTCTGGGTTAAAGTCAAAAGCAAAATATGTACGTGGTCAACTAGGCAAGCGTATGAAACTACGACTGACTCCTGAGATACGATTTATTGAAGATGAATCCTTGGAGAGAGGAAGCCGGGTAACAAATTATTTTATTGTTGATAAATTTATATATTATTTGTCAATAAAAATAAAATATCCATCACATGTTTTCAAGACATACCTAGACCAGCTGAAAATGTATTTGAAATTCCACACGTTCAAAATCCTTTTCAAGTTAGAAAAACATGTCTCCATACGAGTCAAACAACGGTTTTACTAATAACAAACGTAGTGCTAACAATCACAATAGTCAAAATGAGAACCACCTAGTTAATGCACTATTTGTGGAATCAGTAAAACTACAATGAACAAACAAACAAACGTGACTAGTAAATTCTCATTGATCAGTAGGGTTTAGAGAGGTTGAGAGAAAGCAAATCTAAACCTTATCCAAATGGAATAAAGATGTTTATGTAGAGACCCCTAACTCATATATGCCACATACTTTTATTTATTTATTAATTAAAACTATATTGAAGAGGTGTATATTTGAAACAAACAAACAAACCTACTCAGTAAATTCCCACTTTTGAGTGGGGTCTTTTATCATTTTATGTGTGTTGGGGTGGGGGTGTAGTCTGTAGAGAGCCTACTTCGGAGGAGATCCCGGTTCATAGTTCCGCTTTTTCTTTAGTTATATGTGTGTGTATGTATACATATGTTTTCAGAAACATATAACGAACACTATAACATATTTAATTTAATAGGTGCAAATTTGATAATGATATTTAATATAATGGATAGTTATTAAATCATCAATTTTGTTTGAAGATTTTAATTAACTCTGTTATTTTAGACAAGTAGATTAATAATTTGTTTCCGTTGTTATCATCTTGAAATTTATGAATTCAAAATTTTACCATCATCAATTAAATTGTTAATTGTTTTATAATCTCTATATCGTTATTATTAATTACTATTAGATTTTTTTTCTTTATTTAACTCGTGTATTACAAGGGTTTTCTAACCTAGTATATGTATATTTGTGTAAACACACACATACACATATATGATTGTTTGACACAACAAAATTTAAGTAGTGAACCACATAAATACTTGTACTTGCTGCTTTAACTTGAAACACAAGGTGATCATGTACCCGCATAAGCACCTTCTTTCTCCCTCCCAATATATTCGCAAGCACCATGTACAAGTGCTCTTTCAGTTCCTTTGGTTTTATGCTTAAAAATTGGTTTTACATCAAGTATTCGAGTGTGCCCTTATATATATAGCTACCACATATATGTGACAATTTTGACTCATTTATTTATAAATGGGTTTTGATTTAAAATATGTTACGTCTTGAACTAGTGAAACACGCAAAATAAGAAAATTTGTTAGAGACTCATAAAGTGGGACAAACAAGGTGAAATTTGACTTAGGTGTCTTTCTATTATATTATGAATAAAACATCTTAAGTCAAGGTTACTTAACAATATGATTTTTTCAAGCATATTTACATAATACTTGTTAATGAAGAACTCAAATTTTTGAGAAAAAAACAAGTGTTGTTACTCAACCCCACCCATATCAAAGATTACTTGTTTTGACCCATTATCCAACACAACTGCCATTTTTCCACTTCTAATATAACACAATAAAAAAAAAGGACAAGCAAGTGAACTTGTCTTTTCTATTCCAGAATAGCTGAGGTAGGCCGTGGGACCGGTCGGTGAGGGGCGCCTAATGGTGGCGTTCACCAATTCTTTTTTTGAAACCTAATAGTAGTTTTGAACACCCTCCTAGGGTTTAAAAGGGACACTAACTCTGATAGTTGAAATGAATTTATAAAAGAAGCAGGAGGTTTTTTTATTTTTCATTTTTCATTTTCTTGTAAATATGTGATTCTGTGAATACGTGACGATGGTGATTCTGTCTAAAATTTGCATTTTCAAGCTTATATGATACTTGACCAACATGCTATTTGGTTTGTATATTTAGGTGATTGCTATATTGGATAAAATTAAGAGTGAGAAGAAGACAGTAGAAAATCCACTGATGGAGTCATCTGATCCAGTTGAAGACTGGGATGACGAGGATGATGATGACGACATCATCTATGTGAAGTAGCTGTTTTAGGCTTGTTTCTTCACAACTTCATCAATGCTTATTTTCCCCTGGTAAGTTCTCATTGTTTATTAATTCAGAATGTATACAATGTATATGTGTATATAGTGGTATGTTTTTTATGCGTTTGTTTATACACATTCATATTAACTTAAAATCGTATGGACCTATCAAACCTTTATCTGCAAACACACTTCTTTTAGGTTGCATACTAGTATTTTGATCTTGCAAATGGTGTGTTTTAGAACATTAGATAAAAACTCAACATGAAAACAAACAAACAAACAAACTTACCTAGTATATTCTCACTTTTCAATAGGGTCTGGGGGGGAAGGATAGACACAAACCTTACCCCTATCCCAGTTGGGATAGAGAGGCTGCTCCAAAGGAGTCCCTGGCTCAAAATTATCGTTTGAAGTTGATCATCCCAACATTTTAAGGTTATTTTCACAAAATAAGTAAAATAACGTTAAAATTAGTGCAATTTTACTTTGGCCCCTTGAGGGCCCACACATATATACATTATATGTGTGCTCCGCAAACGGGGCATAAAGCAAACTCAACATGGTGTGGGGTAATTCTTGAATCTACAAACGACTTTGTAATAAGTATACAACTTAGCTTCCTTATATTTAATGGTTTCCTAGTTGCTAATCAAGATTACTTCTTGGCTAAGTTTGAGGTTTATGGTAGGAAGTCACATAAGTAGGCAATTATGGGCAAGGGTTTTTAATAGTCTTTTGACAATGGTAGACATTGTGGTGGCTATTACATTGCTCAGTTTCATGAAACATTGTTGCACTGCGACTGATGTTTCTGCTTTTACTGCTTCCAGGTCCAGCATTAACTGCCCATATAGCTGCTGCTTCTGTTTAATTCCTGACCAGTGACAGTGTAAATAATTCCTTGTATGGCATTTGATATGATCATGAAAGATTTCGATACGAGCATGCTTATTTTTTTTATCATAAGAATGATAGTCGGCTCTCATCTTTGTTCAATATCAAGCTGCCAAGTGCTTATCATTCAAAATCCGAGTGTTTTAAGGATAAAGTTTTAAACATGCACACAAATACTAATGTGTTGAGTGATAGTTAATGGATCTTGTTATTCATATGACAGGCGACATTACACGGATTTTAAAGTTGGAGAAAAAAGGTTATACTGCCCATATAACATGGTGTCGCATTGTATCAGTCGCTTAGAAAGTTATACGCCGTGTATAGGAGAAAAACACCCCTCCTACGGCCCGTATAAGAAAATATTGCAACTCAGATGACCCTATTGCATCTCTTGTGAATAATCGGGGCTGCTCTTTGTACATTTATTTCACAATGGGTTTGAATCGACTATATAGACTTGCTTCTGATTTTTTTTATAGACTAATTATATCCTATCTTAAAACCAACGTTTGG
>CM018682.1:26380225-26562725 GCA_009363875.1 Mikania micrantha | reverse complement strand
ATCATATTTGTCAAATTAGTGTATGTATCTTCAAAATCTTTAAACAAACAATTCAATTTATCAAACATTGAATGCTGCAAAGTAAAAAAAAAAAAGTAAACAAATATTAAAATTTGGTGTTAAATAAACACAATTAGATATAAAAAAAATTTGTTGACAACTAATTTGTAGATCTTCATTTTTTCTTCATTTAAAAATGCATTTGTTTCATCACCAAATTACAAATGTAGGATGAACAGGATATGGACTGTTCCAACAAGATTTCATTCTTGCACAAAAATCTATATTTTGATCTACCTAGAGTTAACATCATATAACCCAATTGAGACATTGTGAAATACGCTAAACCCCTCCTAAGGTCTTTTTGGATACACGACAGAAGGAATTGTTCTATTTCCAAACTTTACCTTCAACAAGCGTAAATTTTTTATTTTCTTTTTTTTTCCCAGATCACGAATCATGTGTATTTCTCGTAAGACTGAAAGTAATAAAAAAATCAAATCGCACCATCTCTGTAACAAGTAAATGTAAGAATTATTCGTAATAAGATATTGGCTACAATTGAAAATGTTTTATCAATAAAATTTCCATTTATCTGACATCTAGACATAGGTAGCAATCCATTCTATCATTATTCTCAATTACTTCTCGTGAGAAAATGATTCCACAAGGAAAAGAATTCTACGGTACCAAATAAAATAAAAACATATTTGTTATCATAAAAAAAAATGGTCCGTCTATTCAATATTCTATTAAATATTAAAAAAATCAATATTCACATTGTTCTTTTTTACTTTACAAGAATTTCGTATGTTTTTTTAATTTTTATCTTTAATCAATTGGTTTGCAAAAATAAACAAAATATATGATTAAAATCACCTCTCGTTTAGGAAACCGAAGATGAGACCCCATGAATCAATTAAAAACCATCATTCTCTTTTCCAATGCAACCATTAAAATCTCCTCTTATGCAAACTTTCTCATCGCTTGAGATGTTCATAACTTCTCATAACTTCTTTCAGACAGTCTCAAAACTCTCTTTTCATTCTCCTCTAACATAATGTGCGGTACGTGCGCCGTTACTACTGTTATCGCTTCCTCCCCTAGCACCATCCTCAGCATCATGATTTTGCCATTGTACCTTCTTAATTCCACCACCTTGTCTTGAAGTTCTCTAGCATAATCCTGACAGATCCTAAGTACCACAACTTGTACCCATTATACTCTGATCCAATTTTCCCCTTCCAACTTATCACTTTGGGACATGCTACTTGTACTTGCGTTTTTCAAGCACATCTACTAACTCCATCAGTTTTCAAGTAAGGGATCATAATGTACCCTCTCGCCTATACTACAAAGTCAGACACACCCAATGTTGTAAAAATCGGCCTAGACGACCACCTAGGCACTAGACGCCCTCAAACCTTGTCAATTTGGCCCCAGTCCTAGGCGGCCTAGTCGTTTTTTTTTTTTTTTTTGACTTTTTTCGAGTAAAAAGGGACAAGATCCATGATTCTTCAAGATATTTCACACTTAAATCCTTAATATGTCTCTAAAACATCGAATCCAACATCTGAACGTTAACTCCAGCCACTGAACATCGAAGTCCATCTTTAAACTTAGAACTCAGCTACAATCTTCTTTGATGTTCGAGTCTTCGATCTTCTTAGTTGTTCCAGTGTTTAAGTTTGATCTTTGAATTACTTGACTTAGTATGTTTAAGTTTATATTTTAAATTATTTGAAAATTTATGTTGAATTATTGATATTGATGTGTGTATATAATATATATTTGTAAAATTACATATAAAAATTCCAATTCGTATACCCTAGGATGTACCTTGCCGTCTGACTAGCGCCTAGCGTCTTCAACAACCATGGACACACCACAATCCACAAAGACTAAGAGGAAGCACCAAGAAAGCAAGCATCAACACGAAACACCCAATGAGTAAGAAACACCGTGATCAACAACGAGCATACAAATATACAATAATCAAAGACACATGGTATACAATATACAATGAGCACACGCATCTTACAATAGAATACAATGACAACCACAAACAAACAAAAATTCATAGGTAATACATAACATTCAACAGCACACACAGTCAAATTAATATCACATAATATTAGTAATGAACAGAAAATCAATAAAACAGTGACTAAAGCATTAAGTAATGTGCACCAAACTTAAATTCAATTGCTAAAATCACAAATAATAAAGATAATTAAACAATCTCACCGCGAAGTGCTCAATGTATCCAATGTATTCCCTACAAAAGAAACCAGGCAAAGGAACGATGTTGACGGTTTAGCTGGCAGGTAGTAGTTCTCGTCTAGCCACCGATTGTGTTTTTTGACTCATGAGGGAGAGGGAGATGGATATGGAGAGAGAGAGAATCGTTATGGCAGTGGTCTTCCCATATCATTGGCTAGGTTTAGGTTTAGTATACAGAGAGAGGTGTTGGTTGGGTGTTGCAACCGATGATGGTATAGAGAGAGAATAGAAAAGGAGAAAAGAGAGAGAGAGAGAGAGAGGCTAGAGAGTTATGTTTGTTCGTTGAAAGGTGGTGGCGGTTCTATGTTTGGGTGTTTGGCTGGTGGTTCTTAGGGTGTTGGGGAAATCAATTGTTTCTATCTGCCGACGATGGGTAGGCCGTAGGATGGCGTTGAGTGTTCAAAGTGAGATAGAGAGACAGGGGGAGAGAGGGGGCGAAAGAGAGAAAGAGGGGGGAGAGACAGGGAGGGAGAGAGAGGGGAAAGAGAGAGAGAGAGAGAGGAAAAGATAAGAGACATAAGAACTGTCGGTAATGTAAACTTGCAACTTCTATATAGAGAGCAACTTGATTTTAAGTTATCTTAAACATGGTGTTGGTGTTCCCTTTCTACAAGGATAAGCTTAAACACGTATCACCAATTGTGTTTTTAACCAATACCATATCTAATTTACATGACATAACATTACCTTTTTTACATGTTATCCTAAAAGCGTTTTACACTACAGAAATGCTATACCCAGTAACTCAAATCTTCTATTCAACCACCTTTGCATGGTCTACATCCTTGAAATTCAAAACTAGGAATATTAGACCATGATAGCGCTCCTACTCCACAAGCTCCCCTTTCTCCATCCACGTCCGCTTGGCTGAAACAAAGGGGGGCCACTTTCTTTCCATCCCTATCATAATCATCGATCTTACTCCTCCTTTCAGACAAATTTCTTCCCCTGTCCTATCTTCTGATTTCTCCCCACTCGTCCTTAAAGACAAGTTTCTTCTCGAATTCCTTTATTTGGCTTTGTGATTGATTGTAACCATAACCCAAACCCAAACCCAAACCCAAACCCAAAATCAGTTATCAAAAGTTAGAAACCAAAACATAGGCTCTTAAGTTATTTGATTCAGTTACAGTTAGCTTTCAGTTAATTGGTTTTTAATTTTTCTACTAACCCTGCATACTAAATAACTTCAAAGGTGATAGGTTCGTAAGTTATTTTTGGTTAATTGGTTTTTAATTATTCTACTAACCCTGCATACTAAATAACTTCAAAGGTGAACACACATTTTTCAATACCCAGCTTGCATAAATCACAATTTTCCTCACATTTTTCTACACCCACAACTTTGATGAATGCCAAAATTAAAGGGTTGCAGGATCATTAATAAACCATAAACCAATTTAATATTAGTTTTTTATAAGTAAAAATGTACAATTTAATGCTCTAGGTCTATTCCTAAATAAATTTATCACAATTTGATTCAATTCAAAATCAAAATGAACAGTAAGGTATTCAATTAGGAGATAATGTTTCATATAGATTTAAAATCTTCCACAATACAACATCAAGAAAGTTAAATTATAAAGCATATCAAAAGAGCAGCTGGATTATTTCTTTAAAGAATAAACTAAGTCAATTTTCAAATTGAAGTTTGATAAACAAACATCAACAGGAACATTGGAAGAATTTTTCAAAATTAGGGCTACAATATAATATAGAGATCAGATAAGCTTAAAAGGAAGAGGCCATGGAGTGGACCTGGGGAGCTCGAGCTTGTCCTTAATTCGTTGAATCTTCTTCTCCTTTTTTGGCCTCGAGTTTCCGAATGATCCTTTGAAAATCTTCCCCTTCTTCGTCCTCTTATCCCCCCTCCCGCACAGGACAGGTGCCGGTGCCGGAGCAGCCGGCGTTGGGGGTAACGATGAAAAAGCGCAACGTTGCTCGGCCGTGAGAAGCAATCGTTTTGCCGTCGTGCCCCATCGCTGCATCAATATCGCCATTGTTCTGATCGCCGCCTAAACCCTAGAACAGAACGCAACGGGACGCTGCCGGTTAAGAAGCCGATTGAAGACAAATAAAACGTTACATAAATAAAATCAAGTAAAGCTTAAACGCGTGTTGTGACCGATAACGAACTGTTAAAAATAAAATTAAGTGGGATGAGAATTAAAATAATCATTTAAAAGTACTGTAAATCTATCTATTATATATAATAAATCAAAATGTTTGGTAGACATTTGGCACCATTCTAGGCCTTCTTCATTTTTGTTTTCCCGCCTAAAAATTTAATCCGAAAAACTAAACACGTGGATTCTTTTAGATTCTTTTATGTAATTGTTTAAACGGTTTTATTTCATTTACTAACTTTCTATAATTAAAATTAATAATTAATTATGACATATTTTATTAAATTACGTATAAAAATCCTTTCCAATTTCCAATTGTTTAATTACACCTAAATCAATTCAAGCTAATACTAAATTGATTGCTCCTTTTCATTTCTAAAACGTAACTAGCTTAATATGTATAGATTAAACTTCAAGTATTACTTTTACATTAATTTTCTCTTCATTGTTAATATTAGCTTCATGAATCTTTCAAGTAAATGTATTGACAACATCGTCATACTCATCTTTATTGTTTCGAACCTATATTGTCGACAGATTGTGTTTTCTAAACAACTAAAATAATATTAGTTGTATATCTGGTGAGTAAAATGTTATTATACAAATGTATGTAACAATTTTTTTTTATTACAATCATCTTTTTTGTTAGATATATTATAATTTTATAAATGACGTTATCAGTTATCACTTTCTATTATTCAAGAACATTGTTAAACCATATATGTTAGAAAACTAAATTATAACACATCAAATGTTTGAATTTTGCGCACATTCATGTTTTCAACCCATGTAATGTTTTAATCCAAAAAACTGTAATAAGAAAAGATAACTAAAATTGTAACTTCTAAACTGAATATTACGTATAAAATAATTTAAAACTTTTTTTTATCAATCTGTTTAAATTTATTTGTATCAGCTATTTTAATTAATTGATTGTTAATTTATTTTTTAATATTTTTTCCTAAAACAGCTGAATTTTTAATATGCATTTTAATCATCAATGGTTTAAAAATCTCATATTTTAATTAATTAATTTTTTATTTAACTTTCAATTTATTTACTTAACTTTATTTAATTAAATGGTTTCTTAATAAAAATTATTTAGATAAACAAATATTTGAAATACGTAATTCTTTTCAATGGCTACCAAAATAATAAAATTAATACCATTTAATATTTTAATTACATTATTTAAAAACTTAACTGATTAACATAAATATCAACATATTCATATTTCTTTTTTAAATCACATTATATATATGGTGCATGAATATTACATATTAGATCGTTTAAATATAATACTTAGACGTCATGACGGTTTTAGTATCCCATATTTGTTATTTGTTATAACGACACATACAACTTTTCTAAACAATTAGAGTAATATCTATCTATACTAATAAATCAAAATAATTGTGGACATTTATAACAATTATATCTCACATATATTTTGGTTTTCTCGCTTCTCTCTCTTATTTTATATTTATATTTATTATTTAGCTAGGTTAGTAACCCGTGTGTTACACGGGTTGAATAAAAATCACTGATATAATCTATTTATCTATCTATACTAATAAATCAAAATAATTGTAGACATTTGTCACAATTATAAATCATCTATATTTTGGTTTCCAGCTTCTTTCTCCTATTTAATTATCTATATTTATTATTTAGTTGTGAATTAGGTTTTAAGGATTATAATAAATAATATAATATGAATTAATTATATTTAAAATGAAATCAATTATGATGTTTTTAAGTGAACTTATTTTTTTATATAACAACTTTAGTTCTTTAAATATAACCGAATTCATCTGGTATTTCTTAAAATATTTATAAATATATCAATAATGTTACTATTTTATTTATAATTGCTTTTAAAAAATTTTAAACATTTAATATGATTGGATTATTTGAATGATATAAATATATTATATTGAAATATAAAAAGTAAGTAATTTTTAAAAATCCAAGTTAGATATATTAATATAGATTTTAGTTAAAGTTAATTTAATGTGTTAAAAGGAGAATAAGTATACTTTAATTAAATTATTTATGAATTACATTACATAAAAATATTAACACATTGTTAAAAAAATTAAAACATAATTTGTAATTATCAGATCCAATATTTTAAACATATTTTGAAGACTTTATGCATTAACAAGTAATATCATATTTTATTCAACCTTATGTACATGCTTTTTAATTACATAACTTTTTGTCGATAAATTTGTGTATATAACATATTATTTTTTTCAACCAGTGTAATACACGGGATTTTAACCTAGTTATTTATAAAGATTAAAACACATACAAAATACTATTACTTCTTGTTCGTTATTTTATCATAATTATGTTTATTCCCCGTGCGTTACGGCGGATTATCACAGTACACTCCCGCAAGTGGATATTATACATATCATTTGCAAAAACATAAGTTATATAGTAAAATCAAATATCTTATCACGAACTCTATATAAATTTTTCATAAAAACATAAAATTATACAAAACCTCACAAATATCTTATTAAAATAATAAAAAAATTACTCACAAAATCCTTCTCACCGGCAATCAATCGTTTGAATTAAAACAAAAACCCAAATGTATAAGTAACTCTCTCAAATTTAATAAAACCCAAATATTTAAGTAAATCTTTCAAATTTAATACTTTTTATCTCTGTTTACTACTTTTCAAAGTTAAAAAACTTCTGATGATTTAAGGCTAAAATTTTAAAACGTTGATACATAGATCAAACACCTAAATAATATAATATATAAGATATAATAATATAAGCATCAGGGCCTACTAATTATTATATATATAGGGTATGGTTATTTTAAAAATCACATCTCAATGAGAAAACCGCGAAAACCATGCAAAAATCACGTAAAAAAACGTAATTTTTTTACTTTTTGTTACGTAGGTTTTACGTGGGTTTATAAAATATTTTTTTAAAAAATATTTGGCGCTTTTTTGGTTTTTTTTTTTATAAAAATGTACCTAATAGTGTTACAAACCTGTAAAAGAAAATTCAAAAAAAACCGCTATTTTACATGATTTTTGTATGGTTTTCGCAGTTTTCTGATTGAGATGTGGTTTTCATTTTATCTTTTCCCTATATATATAGGGACTTATTTTATTGAGAACCACTAATTATGAAAGAACCAAAGGAACTAATTTTGAACCATATGTTTTTAAGGGTATAAATGGTAATTTTCCTTTAAAGTAGGGGAAATTACTATTTTACCCTTTTAAATAACCACTGTATATACAAAACTTAAAGCATAATGTACAAGTGTATTAAGTAGTTCTCAAGTTCATAACATAAAATTGATTCTTAATAGAATACCTCCCTATATATATATATAATTTCTAAACGGTGACGAATTAGCAAAAACACAAAAAAGAAACCCCCTATTTATGTATAATAAAACCATGACAAAAAACAAAGATTCGGGCAAAAAACGCCAGGGTTAACGGGTTAACGCTATAAGGGAGGGTTAACAATGGAACCATCCCCTATATATATATATAAATATATATATATATATATATATATTAAATTTACTATTCAAAATAATATTAATATAATTACTATCCTTTTCTAATGCATTTTAATATATAGTATATAATTTCAAAAAGATATGTTAATATGAAAAATATATAACAAATGTCTAAAGGACAAAAACAAGTGTTGTAGAGCACAAGAAGTCGAACCCTTATTACCAGACAACTCAAAGTCTTGTATAAACTAAGTCTGCCTTGTATCTATTAAACGGAAAAATGCATTTCATACCAAAAAGGGAACGATGACATCGAACATTACAGTAGGACAACTATATCAAATTAGTTAAAAATTTAATAGACATAAAACAAATTACAAACATCACAAACTAAACGATTAGAGTTCAAATATTAGAGGGGCTAGGTTTAAAAAAAGAAAAAAAAAAAACAAACAAATGATGCACTTGATCAAAAGGTTAACAACCTACCTAATCATAACACACCAAGTGTATAACAATTTTTTTAGGAAGAATGAAAAGGTTTAGAGGCCAGGATTGATTAGTACCATTGATACCATATAAAGATTAATCTCCATATCAAATTAGATAGAAAGATACTATATTTACATACCATCAATTAAGTACATATGAAAAGTCTCATTTATCATACAACTAGGTTAATACCCCATGTATTACACAGATTAAAATGAATAATTATCAATGAAAGATTAAAAAATATAAGATGATTTTTAATATAAAATACAATTACAATTTCGTATGATTTAATATTTTAAGTATTAAAATAATAATATTATTTCTTTAAACACTAATTTTTTTATAGTTTGTTTTTCTTTAAACATTTTGTTTCAAACAATTGTTTACCAAAATTTTATAATTTATAATAATTTTTTTTAATTAAAGTGACTTTTTAATATTAATATATTTGAATGTATTAAATTTTTTTTTTCATTTCAAAAAATTTATAAAAGTATATTTAATATTTAATATTAGATGCATTTAATAGGAGATAGATGAGAGAAATAAAGTATGAGATGCTCTAAAAACATGCCATGTGGCACTAAAAACCTTTATTTTATTATAGGTAGATACATAAACATATAGTCTAATATTATATATATTATACACACGCATTTAAGTGCAATAAGTCCCCTAACGCTTCCTATTGATTTATATATATAAATGTTAATGGTTTCATAAAAAATGAATTTACATACTTACAATGATATTATATTAAACCATTATGATACTTTAATCACTTAACTTTTAGGCTTTGTTACTAAATTTTAGAAAATATTACTTTAATTCTTTTTAAGTTGTAAACTTTAAAATTTATTTCTATAGTATGTATTAATCTAATTTTCTTAACCAATTGTAAGTTCGTTAATTTAAAATAATGATAACAATCATGGTTTATCGACTGATAGTAGCGTTCTAGTACAATGGAAAAAAAAACTAACATAGTCTTAAGAAAATCGGTACTTTTTATGTGAAATGTTAAAGTTCGTGAAATGTTAAAGTTTTTAAATTTTTAAGTTTATTATCTTGTTTCATATATAATTTGATTTTTCTTATAACATTCTAACTTTCAAAGCTTTCAAATTTCATTCCTATACGTTTTAGAATGTCACTTTGCTTCTTTAAGTTTTTAAAGTTTAGAGTTTATCTCTTGTAGTATATACAAGCTGACTTTTCTAAACAACTTTCGTTCGTTAAATTAAAAATATTGATAATAAACATGTGTTATATCGACCAGTGTGTTGATGCCGTAAAAAAATAAGGCATAATATTTCTTAAAAAACGTCGGTATCATCATATAATTGTTTTTCTTCTATTTTTGTAAAATGTCAAAGTTTCTAAACCTTTGAGTTTATTCTTCTGTATTATATATAGTTTGATCTTCCCTCAGTAACTTTCATTTTTAAAATTTTAGAAAACTAATAATAATAATTGTAAGTTATATCAACTTACGGTAATGTGCTGGTACTATGAAGAATGAAACTGAAACCTACCAATTAATATCGTATCACTACATAACTGCTTTTTCTATATTTCGATTAACACAACCGAGTCATCGCAACTTTATATGTTACTTTTATCGCAACTTTATATGTTACTTTTATATACTTAACCACATGAATGTCAACGAAATAAACTCAAACGCAAGAGTGATATGGATTTGTTAAACAGATTCAAAGGGTAAAGACTAAAGAGCTACATTTGATATCTAAATACAGTGCATTTAGTTGTAATACAAGGGCTTTTTAAACATGTAATCAAATCCCAAGTTGCCTACTAACAAATAAATATTGAAGCTACAAAAAAACATGATATGATCAAAACAAACAAACTTACCCAGTATATTCTTATTTTTCAGTAGGGTCTGAAGGGGAAGGATAGACACAAATATTACCCTATCCCAGTTGGGATAGAGAGGCTGCTCCAAAGAAGTTCCTGGTTTAAAGTTGATCATCCCAACATTTTAACGTTATTTTCACAAAATAAGTAAAATAACGTTAAAAATTAAAATTAGTGCAATTTTACTTTGGCTCCTTAAGAGCCCACACATATTTTCACGAAAAAACATGATTGATTTAACCAAATTTACATCTTGAAGAACCACTACCATCCCATGATTTATTGTAAATTTTTTTCTCACTTTCCCGCTGATGAAAAACCATGTATCTTTCACTTAAGAAAGCACTTAAACAACATACAAGATTATTTGATCTTGAGTTGTATGCTAATCTTGTTTTTCATAATGTTTTCTAGGGTATTAAAAACTTTATTAAACAAGATTCACATAGAACTCAAGATCAATCCCCTAGAAAACGTTGGGGCCAAAAAAAACATATTAAGAGTTGTATAAACACAACTTTTAAAACAAATAGATCGCTCATAATAAATTAAAAGACAGTCAACTATAATCACAACTTGTAATTTATAGTTTAGGAAATGTAAAAATACAAAATAAAGATTAAGCGATGGACATAACGACAAGTACAAATTCAAACAGTCTCAACCCTTGAGCGAGTATTTCTTCCCCGTAAAAGCTTGGAACTTGGCCTCTTCTTTCTTTGGGGTCTCCTCTTGTTTCTTCTCTTTTCCAGCTGCAATTTCCTGCACAATACAATTATGTATGAATTTAGACTATGTTTATAGTTAAAAACAAAAACATCAAAAAGTTCCTGATTGACACGATTATGCATATGAATGCGTTGAGTTGGGTCTGGATTCAGGTCAAAACAGACAGCAGGTCAAACTGGTTTGCGCAAGCTCACTTGCTATTATGATGGTCAGTGGCAGTCAGTGGTGCTTGCCCATTTGGGAACATTCTAAGTTGCCCATTTTAAATTTTGACTAATTATATAATTTTAGTACATCTAAATGAACCCATCAAGGCATCAAGCAAACACACATTACACAAATAAACTCATTTCTTGTAATTTGGGCCATGATCAAGGTGTAATAGAGCATTCTTAGTGCACCCATGGAAACTCAACCATCTGCCATCGGCTTGTTGCTAGCCGTAAGTGTTCTGTTTGCTCTTGTTTGGTGATCGATCATGGCTATAGACTCTAGACTACTCATACTTGTTTTCATTCATCTGGGATTAGAGATTCATGTGATAGAGATCACATAACAAGGATCAAAGACACATCTCCAATCTCTCTTTGTCTTCAGTCACTCTTAACCCTAATTTTAATCATTCAAATGTTCATTATTGAGTGGTATCATATTGAAGGTTATAAACATTACATCATATTTGTCTGGTCAATCTTGGTCTAGCAAACGTTTTGCATCCTGCTGTTTGTTGACCTTTACCATTACAACAACCATACCCAGAAAATCCCACTTGTAGCATAGCTATTTGTAGAGGCTGGGGATGGTGGATGTAGGAGACCTAACCTCTATCTCTAGAGAATGATGATGCAAGATATCCTAATAGTACATGATGTACTACTAGGTATTGTATTCTCATTGAGGGCAATTTCATATTAAGAAAAAGAAAGAAACACTATGTCTCTTTGTCAAGTGTGGAAGCATGATATCAAGCAGACTGCTTGAATTAACTTGGGTACGACTTATGATACAAGAGTTGGGGATTTCTTAGATGAACGAAAGAAAATGTATTGTGATAACAAACCATTTAAGTAGATCTCCAAGATTCAAACTTTTTATGGCATATATCAAAGTTAATTGTCATTATTTTCAAGAAAAGCTAGCATAGACACCATGTGAAAATTGAGTCAGTTTTGGTCCCTTTTAGAGATCAGCTCACAAATAAGTATATGTAACAAAATGGGATATATGCTCCAGGTGGAGTAATGTTAAGTCCCATTAAATTTCAACAAACTTGGCCCATTGTAAATGACCTTTGTTGAATATCTAAGTAATGCATTCACTCTTCAATGTATAAGATAATATAAGATTATTAACTTGCATGTTCTTTCATCAACTATAATTTAAATTTGTAATTGTATAGAAGAGTCAATATAGCAAGCACCTTTTGCTTTTGGGAGTTTGCACTAGGGTTTGAGTTAGAACCAAACACAAGCTTCCCTTGTAATTGACGAGAACTCGGTTGTGAAGTAGATGGCTCACCGCCACCACCAGACACTACAGCAGCAGGTTTCTTTTCTTTAAAAGATGTAATAGGTGGGGGCTGGTAACTCAAAGGTTTACCATCCAATCTTCTCCCTGATCCAGTAAATGGGTTGAACTTTGTCTCCTCAACTGGAGCAGCCTCCTCACCTATCATATAAAGAAAAACAAACGAATGGCATGGTGTACTTGTACGGTATGATATTAATAACATAACAGGATAGGGTGATACTTAGTGTTGTAAAAATCACTAGGCATTAGTCGGTGGTGGAGTGCTGACTACCGACAAACTTGGGTGAATATACACACACATTTTTGACAGTTTTGAACGATTTTAATAGATTTTCAACATTTTTTACCAATCTTTGACCATTTTGGCTGATTTTGATTGCAGATCGATTTTAGCCTTCAATTAGGTGAAATCGCAACAGCGGGTGACCAATAATCGATTAATCGCTGATTATTCCTGATTTTTACAACATTGTTAACAATCTTACCTTGAGCTGGTGCCTTGCTTGAAGGGGCAAGTTTCTCGGGCTCCTTATAATCAAGAGGCGGAGCAAAGTCCACTTCACAGTCAGTTTCAATAATACTTATTGCATGTGATGGCTTTGTTTCAATTATATCTATGTAGTACTTCTTGTTGTTATATGCCACCATTATGCTATCTCCGGTGGTCAAACAAGAGAAGTTCCTTAATGTTGTCTCTAAACTGCATGCCCACAACAGCATGTCACATGCAAATAACAATCAAAACACCTTTAATTATTTTCATTGTCGTAGTTGTTGGTGTTATTGTTATTAGTTCAATGCACCAAACTTACATTGCTTTTGGGTTGGAGATATCCAAAAAATCCTTTGTATGTGGTTGTAACTTGACATAACTACCCTTTGGGAGTGTCACATTTTTTACTCGCACAATATCTCCTTCTTGTAAAACCAAATTTGCCATCATCTAAAAAGGAGAATTATATAAAAGTGTTTAGTAATAATGGCCCAACATTTAGCCAAAAAAACACAAAAAAGAAAAGAAGCCACGAATACCCAATAAGGCATATACACCATGCCTTCTTCTGCAATGAATTCCAAAACCCCACAATGTGAAACTCGCTCAGTAGCAGAATTGCGTAGCTCAAACAACATTGGATAATCAATTTGAAGAGAAGCTGTTAGCAAAAAAACTTCAATTGTCACCAATCACCATCACATCATATAGAAGTTAGATACTTATCAAAGAATTTTTTTTGGGTTTCATAAACTAACCAAGGCGATCAAGTGCTGAAGGAGGCATTATAACTGAAGCAAAAAATTAAACATATGTCAGTAACTAATTTAATAAACCAAGCATAGAAACACTAGGATATGACTCACTTTTATCACCATTTTCTAACTGGGGCTGCAACAAAAAAAAAAAGAAAAAATCGTAGAATTAGATAATAGTGTATTGATCATACAATGCTTCAAGTTGAAATGTAAATATATATTTCAAACTGAAAAGAGAAAAGTATTCTCTTCATTCCTAAACAATTGTTCAACTATCTGGTTTAGATTATTCTAAAAATGAATATCTTGTGTAAGCAACAACCCATTTAGGATGTCACTGTGACCAACTAAACATTTCAAGACCTCCATATGTTGGGAATATATGAGAATGTTTAGACAGTTTGGAAATTTGTGCTGGGAACAAACTTTCTTAATAATGTTTCCAACCCTACAGTGAACAATCTAGGAATGAAGGAATAGGTACAGATCCTATTTGCATATGAAAAAAATAAAGTTAGCAAAAATAAATTTCAACCTTGTCGATAAAAGATGCAGGGTAACATCGATATGTTTGCTCAAAGGACGTTCCATGATAGCCATAACCATCAAAATACTGCAGCTCACAAACACAAAATTAAAAATAAAGGAAATTTTATCCCAAATGATAAGAAATAATAAAATGAGAATCCACATATACTATAGAACTTTTTGATAGAACATCGTTAAATCTTATCTATTTTCGTAAAAGTGAGACGAAAGCAAATACAGTACTTGCATATATGTATATTTGTGTGTGTGTATATGCAAGTACATATACATACATAGATATAGATACATCATATACACAGATACATACATAAATATATGAGTAAACTTCTCTTTTGCTCCCTATGGTTTGACAAAAGTAACCATTTTCATCCAAATTTTGAAATTTTGCAATTTTCCTCCATTAGTTTCAGAAAATTAACCATTTTAGTCCCTGTGGTTTGACAAAAGTAACCATTTTCATCCAAAGTTTAAATGGACTTTGGATGAAAATGGTTAATTTTCTGAAACTAATGGAGGAAAATTGCAAAATTTCAAAATTTGGATGAAAATGGTTACTTTTGTCAAACCACAGGGAGCAATTTTAAGTACGCAGCCACAGTTAACCAATTTTAAGTACACAGCCACAGGAATCGCATAAACACTTGAACATAGTGTTGACTAGCCAGTAGACATAGTGGGAGAGAAAAGAGAGGCAGTTGTGCAGTTACACAATCGCCTTATCATCAAAAGCTAAACCAAAGTATACATGTGTATATCTTGTTTTGCAATTCTCTACTATAAAACGGTTATGTATTGAGTGACCCTACATAAGTGCATACTTACATGCACATATGTATGTATATTGGTATGTTCAATACATAAACATTTTTAGGTAAAGAATCACAAGAACCATACAAGCATTTGTACGTAAAGCTTTCAAGATATAGCGAGAGAAAAGAAAGAACACAAGGCAGTTATGCAGCTACATTACCACTTTATGCGTCATAATTTAAAGCAATAAGCACAAGTGTTTAAAGTGTTCTCACAATTACTTATCTTAAATTGTACTATTCATGTAACCAACCAAATACCAAACAAGCCATATCATTTAGCGTTCACAATTAGCCCACTAAACGGGCTCATTTGTGGAGGGAGCATATAGCGAATATATGTGTCGGCCATTGAGGGACAAAAATAAAATTACACAAATTTTATCTTTATTTTACCTATTTTACTTATTTTTTGTGAAAATATTGTCTACATCTTCCTTCCGACCCTGTCTTAGCTTTGCTAACAGTGAATTTGCTAACGGTGAAACATAATGAGTACTATGATGAATTGGTCCACTAAACTTCAAACTAACAATTTTTTTCCACCATCTAAGGTTGTGACTAACAAAGCACAACATTAAAATATAACTAGCATCAGAACCAACATCCATGATTAAAAGATAAATACCATGTTTACTCTTGTTATTGAAGAAACTTGTTGAACAAGCAGGCGAAATTCAGGCAGCTAACTGAATAGCAGAACCTACAATCAGAGCGACAACGAAAAATACACCATAAATCAAAAAAATTATGTTCATATTAAGTGATCGAATTATTAACTTTAATCGAATCACAGCTTCTAATCATGGAACCACAATTCAAAATCATGCACACCTAGATTAAGATAATAAAGCAAAATCTAAGATTGAGAATCAGAAACGATGAAATTTAGGGGGAATCAATGTTACCAGATAATCGAGCCAGATAGAATTGGGTAACTGTTTATGAAACTTGGAGAACAAAAAAACCCTTGAAGATTATTTGATTTGATTTGATGGTTAGGAGTTGTGATTGATTTAGATTCTGGTCTTATGGAGAGAAGGGAGGATGAGGCTACGCCACTTTGTGGGCTAAGTAAGGAAACCAAATATGGCCCGTGCTAATCGAATATAGATTAGACAAATGCATAGGCCCACCAGTCGTGAGAGAATCAGAGAACTGGATTTGGGTTTTGGGACATGAGTAGATATGCACAAAAAAACCTGTTTTTAAATCGTTTATTTGTATATGTTACAGGTTTTTGAAAACACCGGCGTTTAGGACCGGTTTAAGGTTTCAATAGACCAAATCGGTTAATAACCGATTTTTCAAACCGGCTAACCGGTCCATCTTAGTAAAAAATCGGTTATTTTGCGGTTAACCGGTTTCGGTTATTATATCGGTTTTGAGTTTAGATGTTGAAAAACCGGTTATTGATAAAAAGCTGTTAGTAGACTTTGACCAGTTAACCGGTTCGGTTATTCTAAAACCGGTTTTTGACCGGTTAACCGGTTTGTGCACCTCTGGACATGAGTGATGATAGACTTGGGAAAAAAAAACCGGTTCGGTTTTTTAAACCGGCTTATAAACCGGTAATACAAGTCTCCCAAACCGGTCTGTACCGTAGGTTTGTAATAGGTCTGGAAGATTTACCGTTGGAATAGGTTTGGAACCGAACTGGCCCGAACCGGTTTACGAACCGATTTCCCAAACCGGTTTAACGACTATTTTCTAATTTGACCGTTTTTTTTAAAAAGAGCCGTTGGAGGCTTTTTTTGCCGGTTTTTTTGTTTTTTTTCATTTTAGCCCCCATAAGTTTACTATAAATGCGTATTGGTTGTTTAGGGTGAATCACAAATTTCTCAAATGCTCTATAAGCCCTCAAAACGTAAAAAACGCTCTATAAACTATCAAAACGCAGACCCGCTCACAAATGACTTCATCAAGTGCTCAATCTTCAATTGGTTGTGATGCTACAACTAACCTTGAAGTTGCTGAAATTATTCCTAAAAAGAGAAATCCAGAAATATGGAAAAATTACGACTTGTGTAAAATGTCGAGCTGTCCGAATAAAGCTCAGTGCAAGCTATGTGGTAGTTTTTTTCAAACACGACGTCAATAGTACTTTGAAAAACCACCACGAGTACAAATATTGCAAAGATTTGAAGAACGAAGCCGCACGAGGTCAACCTACGATGTCCAACTGTGGGAGTATTTTCGCTTATAGTGTCAGTGCGGTTCGGGAGCAAATGACTCAATTCGTGATTCAACAAAGTTTACCATCTAATCACTTCGACAACTCTCGTCTAACTCGACTTATTCACAAACTCTTCAACCTCGTTACACACACATAAGTTGTTCTAGCATTAGAAGAGATTGTTTAAAAATGTGGAAAAAGACTAAAAATGAACTTATTTTAGCTTTTGAAAACTTACAAACTGACGTTACTTTAACTTGTGATGTTTGGTCCGCTTCACATGGTTCACCGACTCGTACATTTGTGTAACCACTCATTGGGTACAACCCGATACGTGGCAATTAATGAAACGTACTGGTCGCTTTTAAGTTATTTGATTATCCTCACACAGGTGAAAATTTATTTTACGTTTTAGACAAAATTAAAAAACTTTTAATTTGGAAAACAAAATATTTTCAATCTCATTTGATAACGCGTCGAATAATACGCGTGCGATCCAACAACTAATTTTAAAATATAGACCTATTTGCGAAGGTGTTTTTTTTCATAGTCGATGTGTTGCACACATCATTAATTTGGCGGTTCAAGGCGGGATAAAAACTATTGAAAAAACAAAGGATACTTTTAAACAAATGTTACATGACATTTTTACCTCAACAAAACGACATACTAGCTATTGTCGTTTTTGTAAAGAATCGAATACTAGATATCTAGGTCCAAATTGGGACGTAACAACTAGATGGAATTCGACATGTAACATGTTTGAGAAAGCTTTAAAACAAAAGGATAGTTTAATTGTTTTCCATAATCTTTTAGCGCAAAAGGGTCAGGTTGAAGCATTTAATCCGTCGGGTTGAGATGTTATTGAACAAATAGCAAAAATGATTCATATTTTTAAAACCGCAACATTTTTATTCGGTGTTTATTATCCAACAAGTCATTTGGTACTTAACCAAATTTATTTAACGACTTCAAAATTGTGTGAATTGTCTTTTAGACCAAAACCTTTAAGTGATATGATTCCACCAATGATATCAATATTTTAAAATATTTCAAAGAAATGCCACCGATTATTACTTGTGACGCCGCTTTAAACCCTTGCGTAAATGTTGCGTGGGTTGAAACTTTACTTGAAAAAATTTGTTACGATTTAGATTTACTCGATGAAGATCCTTTTTTACGCGCAAACATTACAAAAAATTTTCAAATATGTGTGATGTTTATGTTCAAAAATATGGAACAGCATAAACCATACACAAAACAATGAGAAACACGGCATCAAGTTCTAGTAGTTCACAAGATCCACAAATCGCTTCTCATAATTTAATAATGAATGAAAATAGCAAAAGCAAAGAGACAACACTCCAAGTAGAGAACGTGGAAGATATATTGTCACAGACTTTTTGTCAGACATGACTCCCCAAGAGTTTATGTCCTTTAATATCTTGACTTGGTGGAAAGATAAGGAAGAACAATTCCCGATCCTATCCGCTATGGCCCGAGATCTACTAAGCGTTCAAGCTTCCACGGTAATTTCGGAATCAACATTTTCTAGTCAGTGGCAGGGTCATTTCACTAAAAAGAACAAGACTCACTCCTCCGACGGTTGTAACACCCCAATCGATGGCGAAAACGTCGGGATGCCACGAGGGATGTGTAGATTGTTCATAAGCTCGTGGGCATCTAATTAAATCATCACATGTCAATTAATCAACCAAATTAATTACATCAAAAATCATGTTCATCATGATGTAGTTACATTAATTACATAAAAGATTTAGCTAAACTAACTAAACTCTAGTCTTTAGAATTTCAGTTATTTTAGCTAAGTCCAAGACCCTAAGTGATGATGTCCAAAAGATGTAGAGCTATCCTGCTCTACCTACTTCTCCTCGTTCCCTGAAACATGTAGAAAATAAAGTGTCAACTACAAAGTAGTTGGTGAGTAATCATAAGTTTTTATGTTTCAAAAATGTTTACAAAATGATTATGAAAGTTTATAATTTTCCAAGAAAATCCACATGTGCACCTGCGAGATAATCTAACACTGCCAACACACAAACACAAACACAACAATCACATAATTCAAATAATCACAAATAGTCGATCACATACATTCAACCAATCTCAACCAACAATATTTCCAAATAGTATAAGTGACAATACATGCAATCATTGCGGATGACCGAAGTCAATAACAACGACTCATGGAGTTGTGGTAATCCACGTGACAATACATGTAATCATTGCAGGTGACCAAAGTCAACAACAACGACTCATGGAGTTGTGATAATCCGAGATAATCCGTGACAATCCATAAATAAAGATAATCCAATAATATGAATATCATAATGATAAAACAAGTGTCATCCATGTGTTATCAAAACAACATGTAAATCTGGTATACATGTTCCACCTCCGAGTTTGAAAACAAAATAGTTTAAAAAAGAGGTTATGAGAACTCACCTGAATTCCTTAGATTCAGTGATCTTGTAAAATGCGCGCTCACGTAAGAGAAATCAAAAGCAACTCAATCAACCTGTAATTTTCGTATGTTCGTATTCATAAGTATATGCGTTTAATTTCCATTAAATGTCCGTAGGTGTTTACTTTTACTCATTAAGTGTTTCATTAAATTAGATTATCATATCTAAGTTAAAACGAGATACCCAGTGTTTAATAAGTGATCATCATTCCAATATAATTCAACCTTGTTAGTTTATATTATCACATAGCGATAAGCAAATCTTAAGATTCCCTGTGTACCCTCGTAGATATGCATAATAAAAGATGAAGTACTTAATCATAGGCATGTCCATACATGCATGTTCGATTATGTTAACCACCATAGTTTAAGTTAATCAAAATTTAATTTAAGTTTAAGAAACCATACTTAATTTACTCATATATAATATTCAATGTACGAAATCTCATAATTTACAACTTAGGTTTATTAATGTCACACCCCGAGCCGGCGGGGTTGGATCGAAGTCCCCGTCGGGCGGAAGGTTCTCGGGGCGCGATATCGTGAGTGATAATCGTGATGATCAGATTGTTTACATAGCATCAATGTTAAGAATAACTAAAGCATAATCAAACATTAAACTAGGATTACAAAGTTAAATTACAATATCAATGTTCATTAATTTAACTCGGTAAACCTAACAAAAGAATCAATGTTTCCTATCTTGTATATGTACAAGATATCAAAAGTGATTCGCATCCATAGAAAAATAAGTGCTTCTCCAAAAAGATACTAGGTCTGCTAACTGGCATCCTAGTATGCAATCCAAAAGCTTAAGCCTATTCCTATGCGTCACCTGAGAAAGCATGTAAGAAAACAAAGTCAACACAATGGTTGGTGAGTTCATAGAGTTTATAAGTTTGAAATAGCTTTAGCAAACCTCTTTCGGTAAAACCTTAACCTCATTAACAACACCTGTATCATCCAACTCGGTATGCTTATATATAGGGCATACCCCTGAGTCGAGCCTACGACCCGCCCAGACGCCGTCCCACCACATACTAAGTCACATAGGACATTGCTATTAATGATAATTAAGCATTTTACCTACCATTCGATTCATTCTTCATCATAGCTTTAGTTTACTGTTTCAAAGTTTACAAGTCTATAGCATTCGTATGTATTAGCTTCAATATAGGTTTAACAAGCATCGTGTTTGAAAGTTTATAATATTGACCCAAAAGCATTCTTGCGTTCCCTCGGTAACAACCTTAATCTCATTAACAACACCTGTATCATCCAACTCGGTATGCTTATATATAGGGCATACCCCTGAGTCGAGCCTACGACCCGCCTAGACGCCGTCCCACCACATACTAAGCCGCATAGGACATTGCTGTTAATGATAATTAAGCGTCTTACCTACCATCCCTTGTATCCATAGCTTTAGCATTTAGATTAAGTTTACACATTTGTGGAAAGTGAGAAATCACTGTATGGCAAGCACTGAGAGGCCATCAGTCTATTCCTCAAAATCCTGACCATGGAGAACACCCTTCTTGGCAAGCACTGAGAGGCCAAAAGGTCTGATCTACAATATTCCTAGCTACATAGAACACCCCCTGGCAAGCACTGAGAGGCCAGTTGGTTCATTCTATAATAGCCAATAGCTTTAGCATTATGTTTAAGTTTATAGCATGAGTGGGCATTGAGGAATCACTGTATGGCAAGCACTGAGAGACCAACAGTCTGCTCCTCTAAGCCTTGACTATGAAGGTCACCCTGTGGCAAGCACTGAGAGGCCAAAGGTCTGTTCCTTCAAGTTCCGACTATGAAGAACACCCCATGGCAAGCACTGAGAGGCCAATTTGGTATGTTCTACCATAGTCGATAGTTTTAGCATACAAGTTTATAGCATTCTTAGTTTTAAGCAATTAGTATGTATGTATGTAGCATTATCATAGAATCATAAGCTTTTAGCACTAACTTTAGCATTTCCCCTTAGCATTAGTATATATAGCATCATCATTAGCTTTTAGCATCAATTTGTAGATTTAGCATATAGTGTTGGCTTTAGCATTTAATATTGGCATGTAGCATTATCATTTAGTATTAGCATATAGCATTAGCATTTAGCTTCAAGCATTCGCCTATAGTTTGAGCAGGTAATTCACAGCATAAGCATCAAGTATATAGTTTAAGCTTCTATTTTGTAACATAAGCATCAATCACTAAGTTTAAGAATCTTGGTTGTAGCATAAGCAACAAGCATCAAGTTTAAGCATATTGTTTGTAACGTAAGCATTAAGCATCAAGTTTAAGCATCTCGTTGTAGCATAAGCATCAAGCCTCAAGTTTAAACATCTAGTTTGTAGCATAAGCTTCACTTTTAAGCATCAAGTATATAGCTTTTCAAAAATAATAGTTTCCAAGCATAAGCTTTATTGTAAACATCATGATTATGTTTAAGAGCATTAAATAACATTTCAATAATTTCTTAAAATGTTTAACATGCTTCTCAGTCCCGAAGTAAAACAAATAAGTTTGAAAAGGGACAAATGAACTCACCTGGTGGTTAGAATGGTTGACTAAGTATAACAAAATGCACGCGCTCTTTGTTTGTACTTGTTGCAATGTTCACGATCCTGTATTGATTTCATATAGTTTGTAGTTTATAAGTATGGGTTGTAATGATTCGTGCGCGTGTATGTGTTACTCCTAAAGTTGACTAACATCGTGAGTCTCGGTCATGATTCGGCCCCGGTTCTATTTGTTATCAATTATTAATATCACGTAACTTTATGTTGTGTATTTAGCTTTAATTCATTCTTGAATCTCAAATCCTTATCATGATATGTCCGTTACTGGTATTAATAGGATCCTAATAACCCATCCTAAGTCGTAATTATAACTTAGGTTTATACTCTTAGAATTTCACATGTTATTCTTGTTAGTCTTGAAATAACTTGTTACATAGCCACAAGGACCATGTCACATTATAGAAGTTTAGTTTCATCAAGTTTCTAAGTATAACACTTAAGTTTACACTTTAAAACGTTTCATATAGGTATTGAATTCACTTGACTCTTTCTTGTTTTATGAATCCTCCACCACTTTGTAGTAGTTTAAAGAAATCCCATGCACATTATCAATTGAATTAGTTTCAAATGTTTGTTTCAACTTAACCTAAGTGGACCGAAAGTTTAATTGGGCCGAGTAAAACCAAGTGGGCCGGACCAACAAGCTGTCTTGGGCCTGGCCAAGTATTCTGGGCCGCATGAAATGGAGTTGGGCCAATCAAATGGTCAAGGGTTTGGGCCTAACAATGAACATCCAAGTAGTCACATGGCCCAACACATTAATTGGGCCTAGGTGGTCCAACCTAACCGAATGTATGCTGGATCAGTTGAAACGAGATGGATCAATTATGGTTGCAACTCATTGTCTCGCTGATCAGCGAACCTATATATGTTCAACCCAAGGTTCGGCTCCTACTTAGGGTTCGGCTAATGTTTCATGGCCACAGGTTCAGCCGAGCCTTATGTTTGCGGGGACTAGGTTCCTAGCAGCCTTGAAAAGGTTCGGCCAAGTGAGGTTCGTTCTTCTCCTGGTTCGGCTGAGCAACAACAGTTCGGTGCTCACAAGAGGGTTCGGCAACGAGCTGTAGGTTCGGTGTCCTCCTGCGGGTTCGGCTGAACCCTAAGGTTCGGCCAAAGGTTTGTGGTTTCCAGGAGGTTCGCTCGGATGGTCATAGGTTCGCCTGCACAAAGGTTCGGTGGTGTGGGAGGTTCGGCCAGAAAGGAGGGTTCGCCACCCTTGCATGGTTTGGCAGGAAGGTTCGCAGGCACTAGGGGTTCGGCCAGTGGATTCACGAACTTGTTAGCATTACCAGCAAGTCCGAGCCATAACACAGCTACATGGCCTCCCCCTTCCTGCCCTGGTTCGTTCTAGATCGTGCGAAAGAATAAGGAAGGCCTTGGGTTTAGGCTCGAGCCGTTTTGAAACGTGGTTAAACAAAAAGGGTGAAGAAACCCTAAGTTTCGTGTAATTCAAAGCTTTATACCTCAAAATCAGCTGGTTAAATCCACAGATCGCTTGTACTTCCTTGTAGAGGGCTTCAAGATCGTCGTTTAGGCTCAAGAATCATCGAATTTCATCAAGGTTTGAGGGAGTTATGGTGTTTTGAATGCTTGAATTGTAGAGAGAGTGACGTGTTTGAGGGTTAGAGAGAGAGAGGGTTTGTCAAGAATGAAATAAATGAGATCATTTAGGGTTTATATACCCCGGGGGTGTTCGGGTTGGTTTCGGTTGCTCGTTTCGCGTTTTCGTCGCGTTTCCGGCACTTTACGCGCGTTTCTCGTAAATTAAATAAAAAAGTTTATTTTAGGATGTTTAGAATATAATTATTATTAGAAATTATTTTAAATATTGTTTTTCTTAAATTATTTGTCGAGATGTATTATTATATGTGTTTCGTTAATTCTTTCGAAATTTACGTATTTAATTAAAATTAGTTCTTTTTAGTTCATTTCTGATGACTTTCAAAATTGTAAAACAGGAAATATTTTATTTCCTTAACTTAATGATCGTTCGTTTCGATTTTCGTTTTCGTTTCGTCAGAACTAGGGGTGTTCACGGTTCGGTTCGAAACCGCGAAACCGCCCAAACCGGTCATCGGTTCGGCTTCACGGTCGGTTTTTTTTCTAAACATTTGGTCGGTCGGTTTCGAAAGTTCAAAACCGTAATGAACGGTTTGGTTTACGGATTTTTCCAAAAACCGGTCGTAAAAAACCGGACCGGACCGTATGTATCTATACTACTATATAATACATATAGGAATGACACAATAGTCTTTTACCAAAAACTCTTAAAATTAAGAGTTTTACAACTCTTAGAACATAAAGTACAACAAACAAAGCTTTAAGAACTATAAATTAAATGTTTTTCTTTTACTTTTTAGTTTGTCCCACATTGATAAATTTAAAAAATAAAGTGTCAAATAATATCTATAAAAGAAAACCCTCTCAAATCAAATAAATTACTTATTCATACTTTCGTCATATAATAGTTGACATTTTAAATTATGAATTTTATCATAATAATTTTTCAAGTTAAAAGGGCTTATTTGACAAAAATTAGGTGGTTTTAACTTTTTACGAGCCAAAATCAGTAGCCTAATTGTTTTTTTTCCGCCGCATCGTGCGGGCATCTCACTAGTATATATATGTATGTGTGTGTATGTATGTATTTTGATGTGTATATACTATTTAGATAAGTTATTGATTGTATGGTTAGAACTTTAAGTTCTGTAACTTTGGAAAGTAAGTTGGTTGTTTTCAGACTTGTTGGTTTATTTTTTGATACCATGTTTTCTAGACAAATTTTGTACTTTATAACACATTTTGTAATAGTAAATATTTTTTACTTCTTATATTTTGTAGCAGGTTTTGTAATGTTTTTTACACATGTTATAATTTTGGACATGTTAGTAACATAAGGCTCTTTTTCAAAGGTAGGCTTCATTTTTATTTTTAACATGCCAAAACCGTAAACCAAACCGATTATAACGGTTCGGTTTGGTTCGGTTTTTATTTTTAACGGTTCGGTTTTGGTTTTTACTATTCAAAAACCATTATTAACGGTTCGGTTTTGGTTTAACCTAAAAACCGTAAAAACCGGACTGTGAACACCCCTAGTCAGAACGCGTCACCATCGCTCGTATTCGCTCGAATCGTCATTCGAACGAACATGACGATGGTTTGGCTTTCTGATTCTTGTTCTCTACTTTTCAGTCATTATTTCAGAACGTTAAACTCTCAGAATCATTCGTACAGATCGCCACCTATACGAATAATTCGTCTGTTTAGCATTCCGTAACAACAGCCGTTATGTTTTTGTTTTGTTTAACCTCACATACGTTTATACTTAATAGCATCAAATCGAGTATCTGTGTGTCAGTTCTGTGTTGTCTGATGTGTTTCTGACTGTTAAACCCGAAGGTTTTAATCAGATTTCAGACAATCGCATAATAGTTTCGTGTCAAGCCTTATGTATCATTAGCATAAACATAGTTTCACGAAATGTGTACCTGAGTTACTGTACAATCTATAGTGCAACTTACTGTTTCGGTAACGATTCCGGCACAGATGTTACAGTCTCTCCTTGTTAAAGAAATTTCGTCCCGAAATTTAAAAGTTATTATCAGTAACAACTTCCTTTGTAACAAGTGGGAAAACTGTGTTTTGTGTGTTGTCACTACGCTCCCAATTAAACTCTGGGTCGCGTTTGGGATTTCTTAGGTATGACCTCAGGGTTTTGCTAATCTTATTGCTCATAGTTGTTTTACTGTTGCGGCTTGCTAAATCTCTGTATGACTCTAACACCTTATTGTTCAAAACTAACTGATGCTATGAGCATCAGTTGTTACACAATCTTAGTGTTAGCTATGGCTTCCTACGTATGTTATGTGTATTAACCAAGGATTCTTTCATTGCTTCTATCGAAATAAAAGAATTCCTAAGTTCCATGGAATACTCATGTGATTATACTAATAGGAATAAGATAAATTTCTTATTCATACTAGTATCAAAATAAAATGAAGTATTACGAATGAGGAGATACTACATACCAGTACCCGTCTCCGGGTCTTGGCGTGCTGTAGCGGCTCCAATCATGAATGCCCTCCCACGAGGTGCTTGTGCTCCTTGTTGCACTCTTTTCGGGCAGTCCCTGGAGAAATGACCTGGTTCTCCACAGTTATAGCATCCCCGATGGTTATTGTTATGATTGCCAGTGTTTTGTGGTGGAGGGATTGCTACCGCAACATTATTTGCAGCTGGTGTGGCTGGAGCGCGGCACTGTTGAGTCCGGTGACCCAGTCGGCCACAGTTGTTGCATTGCCTGCATTGCACCGTAGCAGGATAGTGAAATTTGCATTGTGTACACTGAGGATGCATTCCCACATAGTTTTTGGGTGCAGTGTTGACAGGTACTGCAGGGGCTTGTCTCAGAGGTGTGGCCATCGCATAGTTTCCGATGACCTTTTGCTTCTTCGTTTGGTGGTGCTCGGGCTTCTTTGTGGTTGCTTCCTTAGATTTTCCCGCTTCATCTTTCAGAACTCCTGACTTCACCATTACCCCAGTAAGTTTAGCTGAAAGAGCAATGGCTGACTCCAAAGTAGCAGGATTTGCAGCCAACACAATACTCTGTATGTAGGAGGGTAATCCAGCTACATATCTGTCAATCAGCTTTTCCAAAGTTGGCACCATCTCTGGCACCAAAGCTACCAGTTCGTGATAGCGGGTGGTGAAAGTCATATAGTCGGCTCCCTTCATCACGTGATTTGAGAGCTCAACCTCTAGCTGCTGCAGTTCATGTTTCGGACAGGATTCGTTCCTCAGAAGAAGTTTGAACTCCAACCAGGGTATTGTCATTGCTTCATCCCTTCCTCGGACTTTGATCTGGGCGTTCCACCATGTCAAAGCTCGCTTGCTAAATGATCCAGCTGCATAGCGAACTGTATGATGTTCCGGAAAACTGCTTATGTCCAGTGTATTCTCCATCTTCTCAGCCATTGGATTAGTCAAACAGCTCCTTCAACTCCAGTGAAGCTGGGTGGTTTACATCCTACAAATGATTTGTAGGAGCAGTCTGAAGTATGACTAGTGTTTCCACTAGCCTCCCCTGTAGTATTGCCAGAATTGTTGCCATGTCCCTGAATCCGGTTTATCATCTCGGGGATGACATCTTTTAGTTGACTCGTCAGTTGGGTGCTCAGAAGTGTCGCCAAAGCGATAGTGGCAGGATCAATAACTGGACCCGCATTTGGGTTCGGAGGAGGGTTTAGCGGAGGAGGAGGAGGAGGTGGCGGTGGTGAATCTGGTGGTGATGGTGTCGATGAGTGAGGTGCAGAAGTCTGTGGAGTAGGCACCGGGGTCGGTTGTCTTCTAGGCGGCATTCTTGTTCTCTACTTTTCAGTCATTATTTCAGAACGTTAAACTCTCAGAATCATTTGTACAGATCGTCACCTATACGAATAATTCGTCTGTTTAGCATTCCGTAACAACATCCGTTATGTTTTTGTTTTGTTTAACCTCACATACGTTTATACTTAATAGCATCAAATCGAGTATCTGTGTGTCAGTTCTGTGTTGTCTGATGTGTTTCTGACTGTTAAACCCTAAGGTTTTAATCAGATTTCAGACAATCGCATAAAAGTTTCGTGTCAAGCCTTATGTATCATTAGCATAAACATAGTTTCACGAAATGTGTACCTGAGTTACTGTACAATCTACAGTGCAACTTACTGTTTCGGTAACGATTCCGGCACAGATGTTATAATTAATAAAAAGGTGGTAACTCAAAGTATTCATGCATGCATTAAGTAGTCTCATGCCATTTTACTTGTCCCTAATTAGGTGTGTTAGCGTAGCCCCCTCTTAATACAATAAAGACTTAGAGTCGACTGCACTTAATCCACCCATACCCATAGGTTCGCTGCTCCTATGGCTAATTGAAGGGTTCTAAGGTTTGGCCGAGTACATATAGCTTCCATGGTCATGGGTTCGGCTGAGTATATACAGGTTCAATGACCATGGGTTCGACTGTCATAGGTTCGGCCCAAATGGTTCGTATCCTCCAGGTTCGTGATCCATTGGTTCGGTTGAAAGAATGGTTCGTTGCTGAGCATAGGTTCGTGGCATTCAAGGTTCGCATGGATGAGAGGTTCGCTGCCCCTTGGGTTCGTCTACACCCTAGGTTTGGCCATGAAGGGTCGGCCAAGGTGCATGTTTGGCCATCACGAGGTTCGGCCAAGTAGGGTTCGTGGCATCCTTCTGCTCAGCCCAAGGGAGGTTCGGCAGATCACCTCTTCCACGAACCAGCAGCTCGTTGTTGTTCATCTCCATCCCCATCAACCCTAACTAGTTGCAGGTCCATCCATGGCCTCCTTCAAGCTCATACACGTTTGTTTTAATGTTTTCAAGGTGTGAAAACCGTTTAAACATTGAGGATGTGAACCGGTTATTGTTTAGAGTGAGAAACAAAATAAAATTCGAGATTTACCTTCTAAACGCGCTCAAAGTCTGAATTTCTTCGTGGGTTTATGTTCTCCTTGATTATACGAACGTTTAGGCACCAAGATCTCGTGAAACCGTTGAGAAACGAGTGACAAATCTTAGAGAGAAGTTAGAGAGAGAAAGTAGGTTCGGGATTGTGTTCTAGAGAGAGAGTGGAAAGTGGAAGAATGAAGGGGAATAAAGTAGGTTCCCCCATTTATACCCCGCGTCTTTCCCGTGTGCTCGGTCTCGTTTATTTTGCGATAATATTTATTAAATGCTCGGTTTTTCTCGTAAAACATATTTAAAACATAAGATGTTTAAATATTCATGTTTCGTTTAATAAAATGATTTTAATTAAGTTGTTTCGTAAAATGATTTCGTTTAATTCCGTTAAGTCATTAATTTAATAAAATGAATTGTTCTAATCCGTCTTAGGTTGTAATTCCTAATAAACGTTTTTAAATTCTTTTTCTTAATTTAATATCGTTAGATTTTTATTTCGTTATCTCGTCGAAACGCGTTACTCACATACGTATTCGTAAAGATCGTCATCTTTCCGAATCCAACGCTTGTATCGTATTTCGATTCGATTCACGATCTATGGAATATCGTTTCAGAATATTATTCCTAATAATTATATCCGTGTGAATCGTCACCCACGCGAATACATTATTAAGTTAATATTTCTGAATTAATATTCGCGTTTAAGTTATGTTCTTAACCTCAACATCGCGTAATCATTTCCAAGAACGTTTTTAATATTTTATTATCTTGAATATTAATATTTCACAATCCAAATCCCGCTAAACCATATCACTGACACATCCATGATAGAGCGAAATAAGCTTATGTATAGGGCATAAGTAGGAGTAGGTCGCAACCTATCCAGCCACAGTCCCACCACCATTTCGATAAACCATGACCATGTGTCCTTGACTATGTTTAGTAACCAAACAATAACTACTCATACCCTCTGTCATTGCAAAACAAAACCTCGGATTCTCCTCACCAAAGCCTCAACACTGATATAATCATGATAAACCGAAGATGGTTTATGTATAGGTAGGGGTGTTCATCGGTTCGGTTAACGGTTTGTTCGGTTTACTCGGTTCGGTTTATTCGGTTTTCAAAAATTTTTCCCCATAACCGTTAACCGAACCGAACCAAATTCGGGATATGGTTATCCGAACCGAATTGAATTCAGTTCGGTTTCGGTTATAACCGAACAAACCGATTAAAAACCAAATAAACCGGTTAAAAACCGAATAAACCGAATTTAACCGAATAAACCGAATTCAACCTTATATTATTAATAAAAATAATAAATTTAATTATGAATTCGGTTTAATCGGTTAACCGAATAAACCGAACAAACCGAACAAACCGAATTCAAAAAATATCCAAAACCGTTATCCGAACCGAAAACCGAATTCGGAATTCGGATACGGTTAGGAACCGAACCGAAAACCAAATTCAGAATTCGGTTCGGTTTTTTCGGTTACGGATGCGGTTCGGTTATCGGTTTTAAACGGTTTTCGGTTTTTCTGAACACCCCTATGTATAGGGCATACGTAGAGGTGAGTCGCAACTGCCTCAGCCGCCATCCCACCACCTCTTCGATAGACCATGATTATATCCTTGTCTATCTTTCGTTATAGAATCCTATACCACTACCATTACAAGTCAACAACCCATATCAAATTAATACAACTGCAATAACTCTCTGGTTCTGCTTAGTTATGTTTCAAACTAGACTTCCCAGAGTTTATGATTATTGTGATAATATACGTTCTCAATAGTGTATACCAATGATAATAACATTCAATAATCCATAGCAATTATCAATTATCATATCAGACCTTAATTGTACAAACATTTATGTAATGTAATTGCCTGAAATACAGTGATGTTACAACGGTAGATATGTCGATTTGCTTGAAGGATTACTTGGATGTTGTAAGCCCCAAAATTTCCACACGCATAACACGTGTTTTAAAACAATATCAAAGTTTAGGTCCCAGTTTTTTTAACTAAAACATCAAGTTTAAACACCCAAAATAACCCAACCCTTCACCAAAAGTCATTTACAAATGTCTTGTCAAGCAAACATCCTAAACATCTTTACAATATTTCCAAAATGTTGGGTTTTCAACCAAAAACGCGTTCAACCCGAGTTCTTGAGAGCAATCCGATCACGTATGCCTTCACCCTTTTCGTTCACCTGAAAAACGCCACATTTAATTCACCGTTAGTTCGTTAGAACTAAGTAAGATCACCCATCTATTTCCCCATGTGTATCCCATAACACCATATGGATACAATAAAAATTTCCCAAATATAATTTGGGAACATTATTCGACCCGAATACAAAACGATTTACTAACAGGTCGTTTTCACCCAAAAACTCTTAAATCTTTAATTCTTACTCAAATCAATTAGATTTACCCATGGAATACACATCAAAGTAGAAATATGCCAATTTATGACATTTTTAGAGATACAGACGCAACATGGGCGTGTTTCAGGGGAACATGGCCATGTCAGAAAGTTTTCAGAATTCTAATGTGTAGATATGACATGGGCGTGTTCTAGGAGAACATGACCATGTTAAAACTGCTTCCATTTTGTTTTCTCCCCTTATCCTTTTTCACCAAGGATTTCAAATTGAACAACCACAACAATATATTAAACACCTTAATTCACCAAATTTACAACCATCAAGGTTATAATGTCAAACGATTTACTAACGGGTCGTTTGTACCCAAAACACCATTTGAAATCTTATTCCACAAGATTTCTTAAGTTAAGTAAACCACATCTACTTGTGTTTTACTAATTTGATTACACCCAACAAAGGACCTTCACACACCTTGTGAATAATCCAATGTCATGATCATACCACTTGTGATTCAAAACACCAATTTGAGTAAAACTCCATTAAAGGTTCACACACCTTGTGAACTCTTTCATACATTCATCACACATACAATTAGACACCAATTCTAATTATAATAGTCAAATAAACACCAAATCAACAATAAATTAAGCAACATAACACCTATTGCCTATTATTGCCAAACAACAATATCACAACCACCATTTCACCCAAAAGTCAAATCTTTCACTATAACATTCATGCATGTATAACACCATTACACACAACAAGTAAAAGATTTGGGTGACTTACCTTGCACCAATGAGTTATCCACCACAATCTCTTTTCCGGGCCTTTTGGTTTCACTAACATTTCCTATATCACAACTTATAGGTTTAACAAAATGTTGACTACAACTAGTCAAAATACACCCATTCAACCAATTTTCACCATTTCTCCTTAATTCTCATTCATATGACCCATATTCATACCAATTCATCATTTTTTTATTTCATACATATATATTCCATATTACCATGAACTTAAAACTACGTTTTGAGTTAAACTCCAAAAATAGGCATTTCATCAAACACCTCATATGCATGAATTTACCTACTTATGATCATTGATCATTAACACCCCTATCAAACTCCATTTTTGACTCATGAGATGAGTAAGTTCATCTTGTACACCCACAAACTACAACAACTTTGTATAATCATCAAATCCCCAACTTTTATACTATATTTAATTACCTAGTTCATATACCCCATGAACCATACAAAACCCCCCTTTCATCATATTACATCATCATGCAAGAAATGATCAAAATGTTGTTCCTAGATGATTATCACTATGAATAACAACATTTCACACCCTCCAAACACCCAAAATTCGTATTTCACCACACCCTACTCATACCCCATATGAGACCCACGAAAATTTCACCAAAAACGCCCAAAAATTCTTACCTTGTTGTAGTATGAGACTAGAAGAACTTCTATTCTTTATTTTTTGGATGATCCCAACCTTCCTTAATCAAAAATTTGGTGAAACTTCAAAAATTATGTTTTTCTCCTTTATTGTTCTTGCCTCCCACGTAAAACACACATAGAAGAGAAATGATTTGGGGATTTTGACCAAAGTCAAGATCTTATCCCCTTTCATTCTCATCTTTGGCCAATTGGCAATTCTAGTCCCTCCCAACCATTAACTTAGTTAAATTAATTAACAATCATCATAATGACAATAATCAAATAAAAATGAAACACCCATCAATTGTATTTTAATATTCTCCCAAAATGGGTCGTTACAGATGTGGCAGAAAGAGTTCAAGATAAGTCTTCACTTGAAGGCGAAACGGATTACGAGAGCAAGTTATTGCAAGAGGAGATCGAGGCGGGTTTGTCGGAAGGAATAACCGAAGAGGAAGAAGCCGCATCTTATCAAATTAGCTCGGAAAAAAATTAAACGTGAAGAAGCCTCATATTAACAAAATGTATTTAATTATTATGTTTTACGATTTTAGGTTTATTTTAATTGTTTAAGTATTTTAATTTATGTTTTCTTCAATTTGCTCCATTATGTTGTATTTTTATTTTCAATTAATGAGACTATGAGAGTTTTTATTAAGACTCATTATGATGTATTTTAATTTTCAAATAATGAGAGTTAAGGTTTTATTAAGTTAAGTTTAAAAAAATTACAAAGTTTACAATTACAAATTACAAATTTTATTATGTTAAGTTAAGGTTTTAGCAAAGTTTATTGTCAATTTTGTAATTTTTAACAAAGTTATTGTCAATTTTGAAAAAAAAAATGAAAAAACCGGTTTACACCCAAACCGGTTTGAACATCCTAGAACCGGTTCCCATAGGTTTGTGATTTGGCTCCCCCGAACCGGTTTCACTCCCTTTAAACCCAAACCGAACTGGTTTAGGAACCGAACCGGTTTGATGAAAAAAACCGGTTTGTGCAACTCTAAGTGATGAGACTATGAGAGGACTAGAGGGGATAGAGGTGGGCAGAAAAACAGAACCGACAACCCGAACCGGAACCAGTCATACCCGAACTGATGGGTACAAAGGGGTCCGGTTTTTTAGACAAATTGGAACCGGAACCAGAAAAATCGGAATATGTTCTACCTGTACCTGGCCAAAACTCAAATAGGAATCGGTCAAAACCCAAACCGGAACCGGCCAAAAAACGGTCATAACCCGGAACCGGAACGGAGTCTTGACTTTGTTGACCAGAACCGGTTCCAAAAGAAAACCCGATTTGTGCACCTCTACTAGAGGAGGCGTTCAAACAGTTTTTTTTTCTTCCTTTTAAAACTGGTTCATGTTGTAAAATTGAATCAGTTTCGTAAAACTTGATCAATACAGGTTTGACCCCAAATCTGTCTGGGTTGTATACCGAATTCACATAGAAAATATCAAAATTGATCCAAATTGATCTGGGTCGGTTTGAACCGGTTTGGGTCTAAACCAGTAGCGGGGCTTGTTTTAGTATTATATTAAATAAATAAAACAATGTTAACTTTTTATTCAATATTTTTGGAAGTACAAAAACGTAAATTGAAATACATTTGTAAAAAGATTTATGCCAAATTCGTTATCATCTCCGTGTTTCTTCAATATTCATACTATATCACTGAAGAATATCGCCCCATTAATGAAAAGCAAAATCGGAAGCTGAATTTTGGAACCTCTCTATGATTGGTGCTAAAATACAAACAAGCACCACATGAGTTATCATGCATACTTTCACACACATGGTTAATTAGGAAGCCAAAAAGGTAGAAAGATATGTTTAGGGTTTGGGTTCGAGGCATGCCACTTAATCATTACCAACCACATTGAAAAGTGTCATCCTTTTAGCCGTAAAACCAACTGATGAAATGGTCATAACTAAAACCAACTTGTGAGTTTTGAATTCATAAGAGACATCGAGAGATCATATCTTCTTTCTTATATACTAACAATCCTAGTTTTTCTTGAGCTTCATGTGCGTTATGATGAATGTGGGTGTAAGACACAAAATTAGGTTGTAAAAGTGATAATCTTGCTTCGATTAAATTGTCATTAGAATCATCAAAATTATGCATGCCAAGTATAGATTATAACGCATGATAAGTAATTAATGCGTTTTTTTTTTCGATGACTTCAACTTGGGTTATGGTAATGGGTTGATATATCGTATCAAATTTGATGTCTTACTATGTGTATCAAATATGTATGAAACACATGCATATGTTTACAAAAAAATAGGTGAATTGGGTGATTATGAAGCGGTCGTGTTGATTCGATTCCTTTGATTAAGTTTAAACATGCATACGAAATCAGTAAACAAGATGTAAATTAGATGTAACATGTGAATCTAGTGAATGTGTTATTGATTCCTAACATCGTTCCTGAGATGAAACTGATCTGATTGGTTCCCGTTTAGGGTGTATGATTAGGATGGATTAGGAGAGCTCGGTGGAGAGGTTCACGAATTCAAGAGGTGAGGAATTCATGATAATGATGTTGGTAACCTCATTATGAGCATTAATCTCTTATTTGTATATACACCCAAGGAGAAACCCTAATTAGGATAAGTAATTACTATCTGTTAGGATATTTAGGTAATTGATCTATTTAATTAAATAATCATGAGCGCCATACATTATTTATTTATTTATTTCTAACAGGACACGCATATTTCATGCGGGTCAGTCAAAACCCATGAAAAATATATATAATTTAATTTAGACTGACCTTCAAGAAATTTTATCATCAAGCCTCATGAAATTTTAACGTCCATGTTGAAGCCCAATTTAAAGCCAAAACTAATACCCAAATAACCCAATATGCATCTAGAGGTGCGCAAATCCGGTTTTTTTTGGAACCGGTTCCAGTTTCAGCCGGTTCCAGTTCCAGTCAACAAAGTCAAGACCCGGTTCCGGTTCCAGGTTTCGACCGGTTCCGGTTTTGGCCCAGGTATAGGTGGAACCAGTTCCGGTTTTTCCGGTTGCGGTTCCGGTTCTAATTTGTGTGAAAAACCATACCCGTTTGTACCCACCAGTTCGGGTATGTCCGGTTCCGGTTCCAGTTAGGGTTGTCGGTTCCGGGTCCGGTTTTTTTGCCCACTCTATATGCATCACATGTGATGAAACCCAATTACCAATTTAATTCTATATTCAGTCACTTATAACCTAATATGTTTATTTGTTAGATTTTTTCTCTCTTCTTAGCAACATTTTTTTATATCAATCCATCTTTATTGGGATAAGAAACCCCTTAACTCTAACGGTTTTGTTATTTTTATCTAACTTTCCACATTTTACTTATTTGCTAAATAGTTAAATTTTCATTTGATTTATTCATTCAGGTATAATTTTAAACACTGAAACTTGTTATCATGATGATAAATTTAGTTGATTGGGTATAATTTGCATATATAGGTGACCCAACCCGACCCGATTTGAACCGGTACAAACAATGAAATATTTAATAACGGACAATCGCCAACAAAATTTCCAACCCTCATGATAAAATTTTCTAGGTCTGTCACTGTATGGAAACTCACAATCAACCAAATAAATGGTGACGTCAAATTGTTAAGAGATCATATTGTCTTTCTTATATACTAACAATCCTAGTTTTTCTTGAGTTTCATGTGTATTTAAAATTAACCAAAGTAGCAGTTTTGGTTATGTAAATAGTCATAAACGCATCGAACCGTATCATACACACCCCTAGTATTGTTTGGTGGTTCATGGGTTGTTAATATTGTATGAGTGCACTATGATTAATATAGGAAATGAAACCCGGGAATGAATTTCAAGGATCTAAAACTGTGGCAGTTGCGTACGAAGAATTCGGCATTAATGACGTAAGCACATTTGATCGTGTTTGAAATCCACGAGGAATTAACAACTTTTGTTAATGGGGATTGTTAGAACGTGAAAAATGATGAACGTGGGCGAAAACCGCACGCAAAACGGAGTTCGTATGCTCCCGGAATCGCGAAACGAAGTTTAAAATCAAAAATGGGATGAAAATCGGGTCAGGCGGTACGCCTGGCGTGGGTGTACCAACCCAGGCGTTACGCCCCATGTCCTATGTCGGCAAAAATTTTTAAAATGGATCAGATTGCATAGAAACTTGTAGAAACTCGTTTTTTTTCGTCCCTGCTTCGTTCCTAAACGCAAAACCAACTCCATAACACTTCCAAACTTCAAATCTAAGCTCCTCAAACATCTGGATCATCCCACGGATCGTATATACAAGTTCCGATCGTAGTTTTACCCGCAGGAATCCGTCAGATCAGGTAATGATCCGTTTTAACCTTCTAGTTTGATTTTGATTGATTAGATCTTGATTTTGAACGTAATGAGATAGTTAGGATTGTTGATTATTGCCTAGATGATGGCTAGGATTGATTATAAACGAAGAACACGAAGTTCTAACGGTTAAATCCTTGTTTTGATCCGTTGTGATGCCCGGTTTGCATGAAATCATACCTATGATTATAATGGTTTAAACCATTTGATTATGACAATGTAGGTGATTAGTTTGATTAATCTTTGAAATGCAAAGGTTAAATCCAAGTGTTTCAAACTAATCATAATCATTAACATACTCATTGGAATGATTATCTGATGTTTGTGATAACAGTCAGATTAGTATGTTAAATCTGGTTATTTCACCTATTCTGATGCTACATTGTGATATTTCATGATATTTGGGTAATCAATAACAAGGATTAATCATTTCTAAGCCATTAAATCATCTAAAAATTGTCTTAATATTTTAATCAACAATATTAACTATTTGATTAATCCGAGATTATTTAGATTAATCAAGAGAGTCATCAACTTTGTATCAGGAATCTAATGCAATGTAGATTCCTACATTATCATACATTGTATGATATAACCTTAAATTAATTAATTATATAATTAATAGCGAGTTGATGATTTATTAAGCAATGTCTTTGACATTGAACGTTCGGAAAGATCTAATCAGTAAACTAGAACAAAAATAACTTATTAAATATAATTAAATGCAGAATCATCTCTTTGTTGTTAGATTGAAGAGATTTTGCTACCTTATATCATCAGGTGAGTTTCGTACCACCCCTGTTCTTTTAATGTTGTATAAACATCGGGGTATAACTGCTAAACTTTTCTCGATCATATGATATGTGTCACTGTTATCTGCGTGATTTCATGTGATTAACTGAATTTGTGGATTTCATGGGATTGTTGCCGTTAGTATCTCTATCATGATATCAAAGTCCTCATTCTTGAACTGTATCTAGTGAACCCATGTGTGGCCGAGCAGAAAACATTGATAGTACTATCGGTTGACACCCCATTCACTGGGAGGATTGCATCTCCCCTGGTGTGAATGTTTGTTATCTGTTTCCTGAACTTCTTAATGGTGTGATAGACATTAAGATAATGAGGCAATAAGATATGTACCGACGGGTAATATCGAGAACTGAACATATCGTCCGAAAGGAACTAGATACGGGTCCCATGGTTATCCGGAACTGTGAACATGTATTTGAACTTAACTGTCATATCATATGATTTAACTAAACTGTATGAACTCACCAGCTTTGTGCTGATGTTTTCGAAACTAAAACTTTTGCAGGCAATCAAGGACAACGGTGAGGATGCACTCACAGCACTAGCAACAACTGTAATTAAATAAATTGTAAAATGTATAAACTGTAATAATATTTGTAACCACGAACCTTGTAATGTAAGTTTTACTTTTCGTAATCTGTGTGCTATGATGATACCGGATCAAGTAAGTCACCCCTCATGCTCTGAGACATCACCACTATGCTTCCGCTACCCATTTGATGACATCATTCTCAGGTGACGAGAGGTGGGGATGTGACAGGGTGGTATCAGAGCCACAGGTTATAGAGAACTAGGTGGACATAGAGGCCTAGACTATAACCATAGGCTCGTATAATGACACAGAGAGCACCGAACATTAATATTGAACAAAACTTGTTTTGAATTAAACCAGGATAATCAGGTGGTACAAATTCCAGTTATGAGTGGCCAGCATAACTGAAATTTGCAACACGTGTGCATTCTAGTTTGATTTAATTCAAGCAAAACATTAACAATTCTAAAGACTAATAGTTGCTTTGAGATAGGAAGAGATATCATATCATGTTTGTATTGAATATTATTATTCAATGTTTATTTCATGATACTGATCTAGAACTTTGTTTATTCAGCAATGGCGAACCCGGGAGAAAACTATATTTACCAGAGATTCCCTTACATCATCCTTGACGACACACCCAGTGACAGCTCAGGATCGAGCTCGGGTGCAGTACCATCTCATGCGTCTTCTGTATCATCTCAGGTGGGACCACAGCTACCAGCTACACCACCCGGATCTCCTTTTGTACCACCACTACCGCCCGGATCTCCGTTCATACCACCACCACCACCGGGATCCCCACCGGTGCACAGTCCACCCCACTCACCGCTGGCCGACGCTTCGGCCATGAGGAGGCAGAGCTCCTCACCACACAGAGCCCCGGCATGGGACGGGCTCAGGCGTATGCGGGGCCAAGCCCGCAAGACTACGGGACTACCTCCACGACGCCCTATGGCTCCACGGGACGAGCCAGCACCAGTACACGAGGTGGGAGAATCCTCCCACCAGGCTGAGCTTCGGGCTCAGGTACAGCAGGTATCTCAGGACCTGCTGGGCCTCCGACAGGATTTGCAGCAGCACCATGCCACGATGGAGGACACCCGTAACACGGTGATGGAGATTCTCACGTCTCACCTGGCTCTCATGGAGCATGTGACTACTCAGGGTGCGGACACCCTAGCCTGGAGGGCGACCATTGAGGATCGCCTTCGGAGGACCTGGTGGAGGGAGATGATTGCTGCATGTAAGCAGCGGGTGGCAGCCTTTGGGGAAAGGCTGCAGGGACTGATCTGGATGCTCGGTACGCTGAGCACCGAGGCTAGACTTATCTGGTTAGCTATAGTACTTGCTACTATAGCTATAGTGCTAGCCTGTTTACCGTATTTCTTACGGTAAGTCAGATCAGTTGACCCACCTTTTTGGGATTTTCATTGTACATCTCATAGACGGATAGGTTGTTTGTATGGATGTATTATAAGGGCACTCTTTGTATCATAAACTTTATGGTTCTATAATAACAGTGTTGTTTTAATCAAACGTTTGTTTCTGTATATCTGTTGTATGTTATGTGAACACTATATCTATATCAGTATGAGAACGTATCTATGAACATATCAGTATGAGAACGTATCTATGAACATATCAGTATGAGAACGTATCTATGAACATATCAGTATGAGAACGTATCTATGAACATATCAGTATGAGAACGTATCTATGAACATATCAGTATGAGAACGTATCTATGAACATATCAGTATGAGAACGTATCTATGAACATATCAGTATGAGAACGTATCTATGAACATATCAGTATGAGAACGTATCTATGAACATATCAGTATGAGAACGTATCTATGAACATATCAGTATGAGAACGTATCTATGAACATATCAGTGTGGGAACGTATCTAACTGAAAACATATTGCGCTGATATACAGTACGAGAGCCATACTGTATGCGAATATGTCGAACTAAAAATATATATATTGTGCGAAAATACAGTACGAGAGCAATACTGTATGCAAATATATCTAACTGAAAATATATTGCGCTGATATACAGTACGAGAGCCATACTGTATGCGAATATATTTAACTAAAAACATATATTGCGCGAAAATACAGTACGAGAGCCATACTGTATGCGAATATATTAACTAAAAGTACAGTACGAGAGCCATACTGTACGAGAACATATCTAAACGAGAACGTATCTGTAATGTGAACGAGAACATATCAGTAACTAAAGTATAGTACGAGAGCCATACTATACGAGAATATATCAGTTACTAAAAGTACAGTACGAGAGCCATACTGTACGAGAACATATCTAAACGAGAACGTATCTGTAATGTGAACGAGAACATATCTAAACGAGAACGTATCTGTAATGTGAACGAGAACATATCAGTAACTAAAGTATAGTACGAGAGCCATACTATACGAGAACATATTAGTTACTAAAAGTACAGTACGAGAGCCATACTGTACGAGAACATATCTAAACGAGAACGTATCTGTAATGTGAACGAGAACATAACTAATGAGAACATATCTGTAATTAAAGTACAGTACGAGAGCCATACTGTACGAGAACATGTGAACATATTTGTTGTTGTGTGAAAACATATCTAGTACATGAACTGAGAACATATCAGAGGACTTGTGTGAGAACATATCCTAGTCCTGTATGAACATATCTCTAAAAACATGTATTGCGAGGCAATGAGTTGGGTTATACTCTACACATGTTTTGAAATAACAGGACTAAGTATAACTACGAATATCTGAATGACTAGTGTGAATTGAGAACGTATCTGGATCTTTTCAATGTAGTTATACTTGAATACTTAAATGATCACATTTCAACATGAAATTGTCAGCATGTCTGAACATGGTTGAGTTATGTGATTAAAAAGGGTTATATCTGTAATATTCTTGAACTGACCTGAGTTTGTCTGCATGTGAGCAGAACTATGGCTCCGAAAAGAGGTCGTCCAGCTAAGAAAGTTACCGAGAATATTACTTCCCCTGAACCGAATCCAGTTCCACCACCTGTTTCTGAAACAAATACCGTTCCTCTGGTGAACCAGGACCCAAACCCGACACTAACGGCAGCTCCTAGTGGGTCGGTATTGAATGAAGCAGCTATAGCCCGAATCGTAAAGGAACAGCTATCGGCTGCTGGCATTGTAATACCACCACAGCCACATGTCACTTCTGGGTCTGGTCATGTGGAACATAATGCCACAGGTGGACACGTTGAAACTGTTCATACCACAGGCACAACTACTACTGCTCCTGATCCACCACGACAGGGATGTACGTATAAATACTTTGCTTCCTGTAACCCACCTACTTTCACAGGTAGGGAAGGAGCGGCTGGACTCCTTAGGTGGATCGAGGAGATGGAAACAAAACTGAAAATCAGCCAGTGTCTGGAGGAGCATAAGGTGTCTTATGCTGCCTGTTCTTTGAAAGAATCAGCTCTTACCTGGTGGAATACCCAGGCTAAAACTTTGGGTTCTGTTACAGTTGATTCTATGGGCTGGAATGAATTCAAAACTCTGATTATGTCAGAGTACTGCCCAATCACTGAAATCCAAAAACTTCAGGAGGAATTCTGGAGTCACTCAATGGTCGGTGCTGATTCTTTAGCCTACACCGATCGTTTTCATGAACTTACTTGTCTACTTCCCAATATGTTTCCAACTGAGGCAGCATTGATTGAGAAGTATATCAAAGGGTTGGTTCCCCAGATTCGGGGAAATGTAACTGCTGCTGAACCCACAACCCTCAAAAGAACCATTCTGTTGACCACCAAGCTTACCGATGAGGCGGTAAGAAGTGGTACATTGATCTCAAAATCTCAAACGGCTGTGGGCCGTAGTGAAGCTGGTACCTCGAACGTTTCTAAAGGTACCAAACGTAAATGGTTTGGCAAGTCCAAGGCCAAAGCTCCAGCTGAAACCAGTCAGAACAAACCAACCGTGAAAAACTATGGAGCGGCGGTACCGGAGAGGAAAGTTTACACTGGGCCGGCGCCCAAATGTGATAGGTGTCCCTACCATCACACAGGACCATGTCCTGTTTGTGCAAAATGTAATCGGGTAGGACACTATGCTAAATACTGCAACTTTCCTGCTCGTCAACCAAACCAAGCTCCACGATCCACTGCTCAAACGAACCGGTCATGTTACACTTGTGGAAGCCCTGATCACCTCATGCGCAATTGTCCAACCAATAACACCAATCCAGGGAATCAAGCTAGGGGTAGAGCTTTTCAGATTGGTGCAGCCGAGGCAAGACACGATGCAAACATTGTCACTGGTACGTTCCTTCTCAATAATCTTTATGCATCAGTTTTATTTGACACAGGAGCAGATAAGAGTTTTATTTCTCCTGAATTTGCATCATTACTTTCATTGCCTACGGTAGAACTAGAAACTCCTTATGTCATTGAACTTGCAAATGGCAAGATGATCAAAACTAGCAGTGTTATTCAAGGATGTTCCTTGAATCTGAATGATCACCTTTTCTGTATCGACTTACTTCCTATTGAGCTTGGTAGCTTTGATGTCGTGGTAGGCATGAATTGGCTTTCTGATAACCAAGCGGAAGTTGTATGTCAAACTAAGGTGATCCGTATTCCATTACCTAACGGTAATACACTGGTAGTTCAAGGAGAACGAGCCGGTAGAAAACTTGGTCTCATATCTTGTATGCGGGCTCAGAAATTTTTAAGGAAAGGCTGTTATGCTTTCCTGGCACACGTGACCGAGCACAATTCTTCACCTACACGTATCACTGATATCCCAGTAGTCAAAGATTTTCCTGAAGTTTTTCCTAAAGATATATCAGGATTACCCCCAACAAGACAGGTTGAATTTCGTATTGACTTGATTCCTGGCGCTGCACCTGTTGCTAAAGCCCCGTATCGGCTTGCGCCATCTGAAATGCAAGAACTTTCAGGTCAATTACAGGAACTTCTTGATAAAGGTTTCATTCGACCTAGTTTTTCACCCTGGGGAGCACCAATTCTTTTTGTGAAAAAGAAAGATGGATCATTCAGGATGTGTATCGACTACAGGGAACTCAATAAACTGACAATCAAGAACCGTTATCCATTACCTCGTATTGATGATCTGTTTGATCAATTGCAAGGTGCTACATATTTCTCAAAAATTGATTTGAGGTCCGGATATCATCAGTTGCGAATCCATGACAATGATGTTCCAAAAACTGCTTTCCGAACCCGGTACGGACATTACGAGTTTTTAGTAATGCCGTTTGGTTTAACCAATGCACCTGCAGTTTTTATGGATCTGATGAACCGAGTATGTAGACCTTATCTAGATAAGTTTGTGATTGTATTTATTGATGATATTCTCATTTATTCCCGGAACCAGCAGGAACATGCCCAACATCTGAAACTCATCTTAGAACTTCTAGCACGTGAACAGCTATATGCCAAATTTTCCAAGTGTGAATTTTGGTTACGAGAAGTTCAGTTTCTGGGGCATGTTGTGAATGAGAATGGTATTCAAGTGAATCCCAGTAAGATCAAAGCGGTAGAACAATGGGAGACACCCCGAACCCCGACTGAAATACGTCAATTCTTGGGGTTGGCAGGTTATTATCGTCGATTTATCAAGAACTTTTCAAAAATCGCTCTGCCACTTACCATTTTGACTCAGAAGAACCAACCGTTTATATGGGGTTCCCAACAGGAGGAGGCTTTCCAACTGTTGAAACATAAACTCTGCAATGCACCTATCTTAGCACTACCGGAAGGTACAGATAACTTCACGGTTTATTGTGATGCTTCCCGTCAGGGACTTGGGTGTGTTTTAATGCAGAACGATAAGGTGATTGCTTACGCTTCTCGACAGTTGAAAGTACACGAGAAGAACTATACCACTCATGATCTAGAACTTGGTGCAGTTGTGTTTGCACTCAAGATTTGGAGACATTATCTGTACGGAACCAAGTGTATTGTGTACACGGATCACAAAAGTCTCCAACATATTCTAGATCAGAAAATGTTGAACATGCGACAAAGGCGATGGGTTGAACTTTTGAACGATTATGATTGTGAAATCCGTTATCACCCAGGCAAGGCAAATGTTGTGGCTGATGCCTTGAGTCGCAAGGAACGGATCAAACCCCTACGTGTGAGAGCGTTAGGTTTGACTATCCAAACCAGTCTAATTCCTCAGATTAGAAATGCTCAGCAACAAGCTTTACAAACAACGAATTATTCTGCTGAGGGACTAAGAGGATTAGATAAGAAACTTGATACTAAGGCTGATGGACTGTTGTATTTCAAAGACCGAATGTGGATTCCTTTATTCGGTAACTCTCGAACTATTATCTTGGATGAGGCGCACAAATCCAAGTATTCTATTCATCCAGGTGCCGATAAAATGTATAAAGATCTTAGAGATTTTTACTGGTGGCCTGGGATGAAGAGAAACGTATTAGAATACGTGGACCGATGTTTAACGTGTCTTAAAGTGAAGGCTGAACATCAACGACCTTCTGGGTTACTCCAACAACCTGAGATTCCCATGTGGAAATGGGATCAGATCTCTATGGATTTCATTACAAAACTACCCAGAACGTCACGTAACCATGACTCGATATGGGTTATCGTTGATCGCCTTACTAAATCTGCGCATTTCTTACCCATCCGAGAAGATTACTCTATGGATCGACTGGCTAAACTCTATGTTAATGAGATTGTATCTCGACATGGAGTACCGATCTCTATCATTTCTGACAGAGATAGTCGATTTATGTCACGATTTTGGCAAACTCTTCAGAATGCTCTGGGCACGCAAATCAATATGAGCACAGCTTATCATCCACAAACGGATGGGCAAACGGAGCGAACAAATCAAACGTTAGAAGACATGCTCAGAAGCTGTGTGATTGATTTTGGAGGTAGCTGGGATATTCATCTTCCACTTGTGGAATTCTCGTACAATAACAGCTACCATACCAGCATACAATGCGCTCCATTCGAGGCACTGTATGGGCGCAAGTGCAGATCTCCTATTTGCTGGTCGGAAATAGGAGAAAATCAAATCATTGGCCCAGAATTCATTCAGGAAACAACTGACAAGATCGCACTGATCCAAGAACGAATTAAAGCTGCTCGCGATCGTCAAAAGAGTTATGCTGATAACCGTCGTAGACCACTAGAATTCCAAGTTGGTGATCGTGTAATGTTGAAAGTATCACCCTGGAAGGGCATTTTCAGATTTGGTAAACGAGGTAAACTCTCACCGAGGTTTGTAGGGCCATTTAAAATTCTTGAACGAATTGGATCTGTAGCCTACAGACTCGAATTACCTCTGGAACTCAGTAACATTCATGACGTTTTTCACATATCAAATCTGAAAAAGTGTTTAAACGATGAATCTTTGATCGTACCTCTCAAAGAACTTCAGATCGATGATAAACTTCAGTTTACCGAAGAACCGGTAGAAGTAATGGATCGAGAAGTTAAGGTACTCAAACGCAGTCGTATACCAATCGTTAAAGTTCGCTGGAACTCTCAACGAGGACCTGAATATACCTGGGAACATGAAGATCAGATGAAAGCCAAATATCCTCACTTGTTCTCATAAACAATTGTCGACAGATAAGTTTTCATTAAATTTCGGGACGAAATTTCTCTAACAGGAGGAGACTGTGGCAGTTGCGTACGAAGAATTCGGCATTAATGACGTAAGCACATTTGATCGTGTTTGAAATCCACGAGGAATTAACAACTTTTGTTAATGGGGATTGTTAGAACGTGAAAAATGATGAACGTGGGCGAAAACCGCACGCAAAACGGAGTTCGTATGCTCCCGGAATCGCGAAACGAAGTTTAAAATCAAAAATGGGATGAAAATCGGGTCAGGCGGTACGCCTGGCGTGGGTGTACCAACCCAGGCGTTACGCCCCATGTCCTATGTCGGCAAAAATTTTTAAAATGGATCAGATTGCATAGAAACTTGTAGAAACTCGTTTTTTTTCGTCCCTGCTTCGTTCCTAAACGCAAAACCAACTCCATAACACTTCCAAACTTCAAATCTAAGCTCCTCAAACATCTGGATCATCCCACGGATCGTATATACAAGTTCCGATCGTAGTTTTACCCGCAGGAATCCGTCAGATCAGGTAATGATCCGTTTTAACCTTCTAGTTTGATTTTGATTGATTAGATCTTGATTTTGAACGTAATGAGATAGTTAGGATTGTTGATTATTGCCTAGATGATGGCTAGGATTGATTATAAACGAAGAACACGAAGTTCTAACGGTTAAATCCTTGTTTTGATCCGTTGTGATGCCCGGTTTGCATGAAATCATACCTATGATTATAATGGTTTAAACCATTTGATTATGACAATGTAGGTGATTAGTTTGATTAATCTTTGAAATGCAAAGGTTAAATCCAAGTGTTTCAAACTAATCATAATCATTAACATACTCATTGGAATGATTATCTGATGTTTGTGATAACAGTCAGATTAGTATGTTAAATCTGGTTATTTCACCTATTCTGATGCTACATTGTGATATTTCATGATATTTGGGTAATCAATAACAAGGATTAATCATTTCTAAGCCATTAAATCATCTAAAAATTGTCTTAATATTTTAATCAACAATATTAACTATTTGATTAATCCGAGATTATTTAGATTAATCAAGAGAGTCATCAACTTTGTATCAGGAATCTAATGCAATGTAGATTCCTACATTATCATACATTGTATGATATAACCTTAAATTAATTAATTATATAATTAATAGCGAGTTGATGATTTATTAAGCAATGTCTTTGACATTGAACGTTCGGAAAGATCTAATCAGTAAACTAGAACAAAAATAACTTATTAAATATAATTAAATGCAGAATCATCTCTTTGTTGTTAGATTGAAGAGATTTTGCTACCTTATATCATCAGGTGAGTTTCGTACCACCCCTGTTCTTTTAATGTTGTATAAACATCGGGGTATAACTGCTAAACTTTTCTCGATCATATGATATGTGTCACTGTTATCTGCGTGATTTCATGTGATTAACTGAATTTGTGGATTTCATGGGATTGTTGCCGTTAGTATCTCTATCATGATATCAAAGTCCTCATTCTTGAACTGTATCTAGTGAACCCATGTGTGGCCGAGCAGAAAACATTGATAGTACTATCGGTTGACACCCCATTCACTGGGAGGATTGCATCTCCCCTGGTGTGAATGTTTGTTATCTGTTTCCTGAACTTCTTAATGGTGTGATAGACATTAAGATAATGAGGCAATAAGATATGTACCGACGGGTAATATCGAGAACTGAACATATCGTCCGAAAGGAACTAGATACGGGTCCCATGGTTATCCGGAACTGTGAACATGTATTTGAACTTAACTGTCATATCATATGATTTAACTAAACTGTATGAACTCACCAGCTTTGTGCTGATGTTTTCGAAACTAAAACTTTTGCAGGCAATCAAGGACAACGGTGAGGATGCACTCACAGCACTAGCAACAACTGTAATTAAATAAATTGTAAAATGTATAAACTGTAATAATATTTGTAACCACGAACCTTGTAATGTAAGTTTTACTTTTCGTAATCTGTGTGCTATGATGATACCGGATCAAGTAAGTCACCCCTCATGCTCTGAGACATCACCACTATGCTTCCGCTACCCATTTGATGACATCATTCTCAGGTGACGAGAGGTGGGGATGTGACAAAAACTTTCTACAGACAAAGGTGAGTAAACCACATCCTTTTTTAAAAGTATAGTAGATTAGCATATATGTTGTACAATGATTGTGTGAAATAAACTATGATGTGGCATATCATTGTAGGGCTAACAATTTCAGACACGAATACGTTAACACGACAAGACACGACACGACTTTACCATGTTTCGTGTTTACCATTAACATGTTTCGTGTCTAAAACAGGTCAACACGTTAAGAACTGTTTATTTTTCGTGTCTAAACAGGTAAAACCCGCTAAGACCCGTTAAGATTTGTTAAGACCCGTTAAGACATGTTAAGACCTGTTTAAAATTTAAAATAAATAATATAATAAAATATATGGCCATAAGGGTAACCGATTAGCCTCAAAAAATTTCTAATTGTCTAACCCTAGTCCTTTAATATGTTCTTTAACGGGTTTTAACAGGTCATTTATAGTGTTAATTGTTAGCAGGTTCCTTAACGGGTCTTTTCGTGTTTACGTGTTTTTAACGGGTCGTGTTCGTGTCTAAGCAGTTCGTGTTTCGTGTCGTGTCTTAACGGGTCGTGTTTGACCCGTTATGACAGCCCTAAATGTTGAGTGATAAATTAACACAGTGGTTGCTAGATATGAGTGTAAATTGTATATGGTGGAGTGTGGGTAATATGCTCGATTTGAGTCCCATTTTGGTGAATGTGTTCATTAATGATTACACTATTGTACTTCTTAGACACTATTTGGTGGTGGGTAATGTTATACATTACTCTGTATCTAAGTATCTTAACAAGCTAAAACAATGGATAAAAGTCAAGATTAAATTGGGTTTTTTTGAAACTTGAAAATGGCCAAGAAGTGCTAATGGTTAGGCGCACCACACACACTACTAAAAGTATGATATGCCACCATGGTCATTGTCTCAAATGTTGATATGGGCTTTCTTGGGTATTTTTCATTGTTATATGGTGTAGCATTTGGGTGTAAGAAGGTTTACTCACTTGGTTTTATATAAACTAATTGGTGGTGTATGCATTCAAGTCATGAGTCTACATTCGAATGCAAATGCGATCGGATTAGACGAACATGAATCGAACAAGTCATTCGGGAAGTTAACAAGGGTGTAAATCATTACAGGGGTTTAATGGATAAACAACGAGTGTTTTGTTTCAATCTTTAATGTCACATGTAAATCTTTAATGTTGGATAAGCTATCTCTTCCCTCTTGGCTTAGCTCAAGACGAGAGACTTCCTTCTATAGCATTTGCTTGGTTGATATACGATCTAGATAGCCACATCACCGCTAACTCGGGTTAGGATTAGCCGTGAAGTATGCTAACACGCCAACAAATGGTGCATTAATGTAGGTCGTAGGCTCGGATTTTCTAAAATCGATTCGATCATCATCATACTCATCATCCTCTTCAGGCCCACCAACTATGGCACCAATCAAAACATTTGGGTTAGGGTCCGAAGAGTTGAAATAAACTGTACCCTCTTTACACCGAATGGGCTGGGGATGGTTCCAAATCGACGGTAGAGACGAGCCTCGATGATGAATTCGTTGTGGGTACCTATTGCTATATCCTACCATGTAAGACATTCCCAATGGGTTCTCCCCAAGGATATAATCCACTTGGCGTTTAGCCATACCGCGAAGGTAAGTGGGTCCTACGCTTATGTTACCGCAGTTTACTGACATTGTTGATCGCTCTAAATACTTTGCATAAGCTAGCATGAGGAATGTCATCGCGGTTGAATGTTGTAAGTTGCTTCCACCAGGACGAAAGATTAGACCGCCCGGGGTGTATTTGATGTGAGATGAAGACGAATCTGGTATTAGTGTGCACATAAAGCTTTCGGCCGATGCTTTGTACGACTCCAAACCGTACACATTTCCTTCCAAGACTTCCTGCATTGAGCAGATCGACTGGGTCAATTTTTACCTTTTTAGAACGGTAAACACAAACGTTTAGCGGAGCAACAACAATTATACTCAGTAAATCATACTTGTAACATGAATAAGGGTGTGAAATGGGTAAAATGTAAGTAAACTTTATCTTCATTCATGAAAAAAGAGAGACTAATTTAAGAGAGAACCCGACTAAAGTGTAAATGCAAACAAACACAATCAAGCAAAATATAGAAATATTAGGATAAAACACTATTACTATAAGTGAAATATTGGCATTACAAATGACAACATATGTAGATCATAAAACACAACATCATAGAGCAAACACGTACACATGTACAGTAGAGACAGAAGCATATAAAGTTCTAATAAACACAAAATATTTAATCATCCACCTAAATCTAACCAAAGGATTTCTAGCCTAGTGATTACTTCTTTACTTCTTCTTGGGAGGTCTTGGGTTTGAATGTAGGCTAAGACATTTGTTGAGGTAAGGTCAGGAGGTTTACCCAGTTGTAGGGTACCTCTTGAGGGGAGCTCGAGCGTATGCAGTGGCGGATCCAGGAATTTTTTTCAGTGGGTTCACTATTTTTAGACGTTTCAATTGAATAAAACCGAACAAAAAAAAAATCCGGGTCAGGTTGACGGTTTGGGTCTTGTAATGTTCATCACATAAAAACAATGCGATATATAAGTCAATGATTAAAAGTAGAAACATATTTATTAAAGAGTTCGGAGATACATAGTGCACTTTCGTTTAAGATTTTTGAGCTCTGGATCAAGCGGAAGTCAAGGGGATCACACGCCCTTTGGGTCCAAGGTGGCGATCCCGCTTGCTAGTCAGCAGGCGTGGGTCAAGGGGGCAGCACCCCTCGTAGTGTTCGGGGCAACACCCCAAAACCTAAACGAATTTTGCTAAGTTTATATGACCAAAATAACTTGACCCAAGGGTTTAACCACCAATAACTGTCATCTTGCTAAGTTTATATGACCAGAAAATGATTTTAACACGATCGAATATAAATCTAAGCATTGATTATCGAGATTTTTTCTAACAAATAGCACTTACCTCAATCAAGTTGACAAATTGATGTGAAAATTACATTAATAATTCACTCTTAAAAATCTTTATAGGTTCTCCTTACGTTTGGGGCAAAATCGAACTCAGGATTCACCCCTAAAATATTAATGGGTTCACCCTATTATTTAACTCTTTCGACAAAAAAATTTCCTACTAACGAGTCGAAGCGCAGTGGGTTCCCGTGAACCCACTACCTTCAACCTAGATCCGCCCTTGAGCGTATGCCCCAGTATATCAAATCCAAGGGAACGGTTGAGAATATCGTCTTGGGTGTCTATGCACCAAACCGTTAAAAAAAAATCAACCTAAATCTATTTCACAACTTGCTTCTAGCAGGATTTGGTCATTTTACCTTGAAAAATGAAAGAAAGCAATATAATGAAGGGTTTTTACCTTGGAAACAAGAACATTAAGACCAGCATGTTTGTTGTCCCATCCAAACTCATTAATATTTTCATCAGCACCAAGCGGTTTGGCATTGTTTTGTATGTAACTCAGATAGTTTTCATCGTCTGACGCACGTCTTAACCATGCTGCCCCCCATAATAACTCATCCTGCAAAACTAAATATAATACTCTATGAGCCTTGCTATTAATTCCGCCCCCACCCAAAATCATATCCTTTTTTTATTCTCACATTATTTCCTGTTTTTTCTAAACCCAAAAAAGATTACTCTTATATTATATTGTTAAATATTTCAATTTAAATATTTTTGTATTGTTAAATATTTCAATTTTAATATTTTAAGGATGCTAATTATTTTTCACAAAAATAGAAAAACTCTATAGAAATCCTCTCTTGATTTGAATTGTCGGTTAGTAAAGTTAGGGTTGCACAAACCGGTTATTTTCTCCAAACCGGTTCTGTTTAAAAACCGATTCGCTTTGGTCAACGGATGGTCAAAACCGGTTTGGGTGAAAACCGGTTCGGTTTGGAAACCGGTTTGGGAGATGAGGATGTCAAACCTATAAAACCGGTTTGGATAGGTTTAAAACCGGTTTGTAGGGGTTGAAACCGGTTTGAAAACCGGTTTGGAAGATGAGGATGTCAAACGTATGTCAAACCGGCGGTTCGGACCGGTTTGGATGGAACCAGTTTGAGATGTTAGATCGATTCCTTTGATTCAGATTTAGAGACGAACATGAAAACATGAATGCAATAGAGATTAGATGAAACCTGTGAATCCAGTGAATGCATTGTTGATTACAGACATCGTTCCTGAGAGATGACGATCCGATCGGTTCTCGTTTAGGGTGTATCGTGAGGATGGAATGAGATGAGAGAGAGAGAGCTCGGTTGTGGGTCACGAATTCTTAAGATTAGAGAGTTCGTGATTATGATGTTGGTAGCCTCTATTATGAGCCAATTAGTCTCTATTTATATACACCCAAGGGGAAACCCTAATTAGGATAAATAAGGATAATTACGTCCATCAAATAATTATCTATCTGCTAGGGGTAATTAAGTAATTGATCTAATTAGTTAAATAATCATGAGGGCCGTATTGTAAATATTTAATCTTACATTCTCCCACTTGGCCAAGTGATTATTTATTTTGAGCATTAAATAAGTCTGCAGATTGATAATACTCATTTTAGTTCTAAATTGTAATAATAGCAGAGAAATACAGTCATTGAATCAGTTATTCAATTGAAGACCCCTATTAATCATACTACAATACAAATTTAAAACTTAAGTTTAGGATCAATTAAAAAGTAAGCCCTTTAACGAATGATTTGTGTTATTAGTGTCTATATGTCATTAGGCATGCATAAACATATATTTAGAGACACACAAATCAAATAAGTGAGGAAATTTCATTAATCATAAGTAAGTACATTATGCAATAAGGTCTTTACATAAGCCCATCTTCGAAACGTGTTCTTTGAATATCTTAGGAAGGAGACCTTTAGACATCCGATCCGCAAGCATAACTTTAGTACTTATATAGTCAATACAAAGATTATTTTCCTCAACTCGCTCGCGAATGAACAAGTACTTTGTATCAAGACATAAACCAGCACCGGTCGAACTGTTACTGTTCGAAAAGTTAACGGCTGCTGAGTTATCACAATAAAGCTTCAATGGTCTAGAGATAGAGTTAACGACTTTGAGTCCAACGATAAGGTTTCTCAACAACATTCCATGACAGGTTGCATTGTACATTGCAACATATTCAGCCATCATAGTTGAGGTTGTTGTCAGCTGCTGCTTATGACTCTTCAATGAGATCGGTTCGCCTGCTAACATAAAGATGTACCCCAAAGTGGATTTCTTGTCATCTTTGCATTTAGCAAAGTCAGAATCAGAGTAACCAACCACTTCCAAATTATCACTTCTTCTATAAGTCAGTTTGAAGTCTTTTGTCCCTTGAAGATATAGAAGCACTTTCTTAGCTGCTTTCCAGTGATCCAGGCCAGGATTAGTTTGATAACGGCCAAGCATTCCAGCAATGTAAGCGATATCAGGACGAGTACAGACTTGAGCATACATAAGGCTCCCGACTACTGATGCATAAGGTATCATTCTTATTTGTGCCTTTTCAGCCTCAGTCTTCGGACACTGAAATGAACCGAAGACATCTCCTTTAACTACTGGAGCTACAGAGGGAGAGCAGTGTTGCATGTTGTAGCGTGTGAGGACCTGTTCAATGTAAGCCTTCTGAGATAAACCCAAAAGTCCATTGACTCTATCTCGGTGTATTTCGATGCCAATAACGTAAGAGGTCTCTCCGAGATCCTTCATGTCGAAATTATGCGAAAGTAAGCGCTTCGACTCATGCAGCATACCTAAGCTATTACTTGCCAAAATGATGTCATCCACATAAAGGACAAGTATAGTAAAGTTGCTCCCACTCATCTTGAGGTATGTGCATTGATCCACTTGATTCTTCTGGAAACCGTGTTTCTTCATCACTTCATCAAACTTTAGATACCATTGACGTGAGGCTTGCTTCAACCCGTAAATGGATTTCTTTAGCTTGCAGACTAAATGCTCTTGACCTTCAGGCATGAAGCCCTCAGGCTGTTTCATGAACACGTCTTCATACAAGTCACCGTTTTGAAAAGCAGTTTTGACGTCCATCTGATGCAGCTCTAAATCAAAATGAGCTACGAAGGCCATCACGATCCTTAAGGAATCTTTACGAGATACAAGAGAGAAGGTCTCTTGATAGTCAATTCCCTCTTTCTGAGTGAAACCTTTTGCAACCAATCTTGCTTTGAAGCGTTCAATGTTCCCATTCGGATCCAATTTTGTTTTGAACTCCCATTTACATCCTACGGGTTTTACTCCGTTGGGTAGTTCTACCAAATATCGTTTTTCTTCATGGAATTAAGCTCATCAGTCATAGCTATCTTCTATTCAGAAGACTGATAACTAGTAATGGCTTCATGATAAGAGGTAGGATCAGGTAAACTTTCCGGCATCCATTTCAGCTTCAGTTAGGTAGGTTACATAATCATCAAAGTTAGTAGGCACTTTAAGCCTAGATGACCTCCTGAGCTGATTAGCGGGTTCAGCATGGCTGGTATTGTTTGATGTTGATCAGTTGAGGTGCCTTCATTGTCGGTAACGTTTGGAGCAGTAGTGAGTCCTGATTGTGTCAGAGTAAGTGCAGTGAAGTTCGGAGTAGCATGGTGTACAAGAGGAGTGATCGGAGGTAAGTTAGTCGACGAGTGTCTCCCCCCGCGTCTTGTACTTCTTGCAAATCAGAATCAGGATTTTCGCTGCTCCCACTGACCTTTGAATCCTCAAGGAAATGAGCATGCTTTGTTTCTACAATTCGAGTGACATGGGTAGGACAATAGAATCTATAACCCTTTTAGTGATCGGGGCACCCGATGAAGTAACATGTAACAGTTTTCATGTCAAGCTTCTTTAAGAATCGATTATAGAGGTTAGCTTCGGCAAGACAACCCCATACTTTCATATATCTAAGACTCGGTTTCCTTCCTGTCCTAAGTTCATAAGGAGTTTTAGGGACAGATTTCGAAAGAACTCTATTGAGTATATGAACTGTTGTTTTTAAGGCCTCGGTCCAGAGGAATGATGGTAAATCTGAGTTGGCTAACATACTGCGCACCATGTTCATTAGGGTTCTATTTCTCCTTTCAACAACACCATTTTGTTGAGGAGTACCGGGCATGGTGTATTGGTTCACGATCCCCTGGCCTTTACAAAACTCATAAAATGGACCAGGAGCCTGACCCATATCAGTATAGTATGTCTACCATAATATTCACCTCCTCTATCTGATCTCATAACTTTTATTTTAAGATTTAGTTGATTTTCAACTTCAGTTTTATAATCTTTAAAAGTTGTAAGTGATTCAGATTTGGCCTTAATTAGATACAAGTACATGTAACGAGAATAATCATCAATAAAAGTGATAAATGAAGTATGTCTAATTATTCCAGCAATGGTGTAAGGGCCACTAATATCGGTGTGAATAATTTCTAATAAATTAGAACTCCTAGTGGCACCTTTCTTAGTTGTTGTTGTCATTTTGCCTTTAAGGCATTTGACACATGTTCCAAAATCGGTGAAATCAAGAGAAGGTAAAACTTCATCCTTCACAAGTCGAGATAAGCGGTCTCGTGAGATGTGGCCTAAACGTTGATGCCACAACATGGATGAAGTTTCTAAGTCTCCTTTTCTTTTAGTCTTTGTTGAGTTCTCATTAATGTTATATGATAACAAAGACCTAGAGAAATCATCATCTAGTTCTAACTTATAGAGACCACCATCCAGAAGACCAGTACCAAATATTTGAGAATTAGAACTAATAGTAAGTCTGCCATTGCCATGAGAAACATAAAAACCATCCATGTCTAACTTTGGTCCTGATACAAGATTCCTAGAAATTTCAAGAATATATAAGGTATCATAAAGTTTAATACATAGACCGGTTTTCATTATTAATTCTAAGGTTCCCACGGCAGAAACAGATAGTTCCTTTCCATCCCCAAGCTTAAGGGTTCTTTGGTTTCCTTCCAGCCTCCGGATTGTAAGGAATCCCTGACTAGAATTGGTCACATGAACTATAGAACCAGAGTCAAACCACCACGTATTAGTTGGAACATTTAAATTAAAGGACTCAATTATCATATTAAGATGATTACCTATCTTAGCCAGCCATTCCTTGAAGTCAGGGCAATCTTTCTGCTTATGTCCTACCTTTCGACAGAACTTGCACTAAGGCTTGCCATTTGAATTGTTAGAGCTGGAAGATGCACCTGCATTGGACTTAGGGACTTTAGAAGCATCCTTATGAGTATTGTTCTTCCTTTTCTTCGAACCAGTAGCCATCAGGTAAGCGACATCGGGTTTCTCGAGCTTCTGACGCTCTTCCTCTTGTACGCACATGTAGGGGTGTTCAAAATATCCGAAACTCGAAAAAATTCGAAATCCGAATCGTATCCGAAACCCGAAAAAACCGTATCCGAAATCTTTTTCGGGTTTTTCGGGTCGGATAATATGATTTTAGTTTCGGGTCGGGTCGGGTTTCGGATATGAAAAAAAGTGGTTTTTTCGGGTCAGATATCCGAAAAACCCGAAAAAAACAGGGTTGTTCGGGTTATTCGGATGAACGAATTCGGGTTTTTCGGGTTATTCGGGTTTTTCGGGTCGGATAATATATTTCGAATTTCGGGTCGGGTTTCGGATAGACCAAAAAAATTTCCCAACCCTAAAAACCCGATTCAAAAAACCCGAATAACTCGTTATCCAACCCGATGAACACCCCTACGCACATGGCAATCAACTCGTTCATCAACCACTTCTCTTTCTGAGTGTTGTAGTTGATTTTGAAATCCTCATAAGATGCAGGAAGAGAAGTCATAATGAAATGAACCAAGAAACCGTCACTGATCTCCATGTCTAATCCCTTAAGTTTACGAGCCATGTCGTCCATCATCATGATGTGCTCATGAATGCCACTGACTCCGTCATACTTTGTAGACACCAGTTTCATGATTAGGGTGCTAGCATGCGCCTTGGAGGTTCCTTTGAATTGCTCCTCCACAGCAGTAAGGTGAGCTTTAGCGTTAGCCAAATCAGGAATAGCTCCTCTGATGATTGGGCTGATAGAGTTCTTGATAAACATTAGCGCCATCCTATTAGCCTTCTCCCATTTCTCATAGAGCAGCTTAGCTTCAACAGTGCTCTTGTCAGTAAGGGCAGGAGGTGCAGGCTCTCTCAATGCGTAGTCGAATTCAGTAATCCCAAGAGTTAGCATCAGTGAATCTTTTCAAGCAGAGTAGTTCGCACCAGTAAGGGTTTCAATTCCCATATTGGGAGCTGTGAATCCAATTAGATGAGAAAGAGTAATATACTAAGGCTATAGAAGAACTTAGAGTGATCTATGGGGTAACTTAGATCTAAGGCAGGCATATATAAGGACCATTATAGTAATGAAACTGTGATAAGGAGTCTACTATAACATCAAATTAATAGACTAGATTAGGTTCCACTTAAACAAATGGGTTTCACTTTGGTTAATAACCATTCATCTAAGTATTAGGAACAATTTAGTTAGAAAATAAAATGTGCATTAGGAATGTAACACATCACCTTTGGGCAGAAGTGAGACATTTATAAGCATTATGCACATGTTAAGTTTGCAAACATATATGTAACACATCACCTTTGGGCAGAAGTGAAACATACATGCTTTAAGGCAAAATGATGTAATGTGAATATCTAATGTTTAAGGATATACACAAGTAAATGACGATGCTTAATAAGATTCAAATAATAAGATGTAACACATCACCTTTGGGCAGAAATGAAACACTTGTTATTGAGTTTAAGCAGATTTTGTATTTTAAGGTTTTGTAAAACATGATAGTTTAAGGTTTTAACAAAACAAGTTATTTTATCTCTTAGACCCCTGATTCGAGGATCGAACTCCGTGGTGAGTTTGTCGGGGTTCGGGGCGGGGTCCCGAAATTTTTTTTGGTTAAGGGTTCGTACACGAAATTTGTACTGTTTACGAAGTTAGTAATGTTCTCGAAAATAGTTACGTATTCGAAAATGGTTATGTACTCGAAAATGGTTATGTACTCGAAAATTTCGAGAATACTTAGATTTCGAGTACACTTAAATTTCGAGTACTCTTAGATTTTCGAGTACACTTAAATTTCGTGAACTATAAATTTCGAATATAATTAAATTTCGTGAACTCCAAAATTTTGAGTACACTAAGATTAAAAGTAATTTCGAGTACTTTAAATTTCGAGTACTCTTAAAACGTGTATGTTAATTTCGAATACGTTTAAGTCCGAAAAATCCTGGGTTTACGAAAAACGAACCAATTTTAAGGTTTTCTGGAAAAACGAACCAGTTTTTGTACTCGTTTTTCGACACGTTTTTGGATTTTGTATCAATTTCGTGATAAGGAATCGATTAAACAACATATCGCTCTGATACCACATGTTGGGTCGATTCCTTTCATTCAGATTTAGAGATGAACATGAAAACATGAATGCAATAGAGATTAGATGAAACATGTATCTAGTGAATGCATTGTTGATTTCAGACATCGTTCCTGAGAGATGACGATCCGATCGGTTCCCGTTTAGGGTGTATCGTGAGGATGGAATGAGATGAGAGAGAGAGCTCGGTTGTGGGTCACGAGTTCTTAAGATTAGAGAGTTCGTGATTATGATGTTGGTAACCTCTATTATGAGCCAATTAGTCTCTATTATATACACCCAATAGGAAACCCTAATTAGGATAAATAATGATAATTACGTCCATCAAATAATTATCTATTTGCTAGGGGTAATTAAGTAATTGATCTAATTAGTTAAATAATCATAAGGGCCATATTGTAAATATTTAATCTTACATAAGAACCATGAAATACTGGTTTGGAAACCCAAACCGGTTTTTTTGCCCGTGTCTAAGTAAAGTGGTGACCCGGCCCACCATGCCCATTAGGAACCTAAAACCAAGAAACGTGACTTAGACTCTAGCTCATGACCTTTAGAAAAGTATAAGAATACCAATGGAGTCTGGACCAATTGTTATTTGGTTCTCACATCATTTTCTAAAAGCTGTTTCAAAATTTAACTTTTCAAAGGTTGGTTAAAGAGCAGTTTAACTTCCTGTTTGACTTTTTTTTTAATTTAAGAAGTCAAATAGTGGTTTAGTTACACTGTTGACTGCTGAGAGACCCTAAATTATATGTTAAACATATGCATGATTGTCTAATACTGAGAAAATTTAAATAGAAAACCACGATTTTATTTAAAAATAAGAGTAAATTGCCAAGATTATCCACGTGGTTTGTAAGTATTTTATTCTTGGACTCAAGGTTTCGCATAACACATATATGGTCTCAAAATTTAAACTTTTGTAATACGTATAGTTTTTAGATGAATACACCCCATTTGCGGTGCACGCATATAATGTATATATGCGTGGACCTTCAGGATGACAGTAAAATTTCACTAATTTTAAAGTTATTTTACTTATTATGTGAAAATAACGTTAAAGTGTTAGGATGATTAACTTCAAACGACAATTATGAGTAGGGCACTCCTTTGTGGCAATCTCTCTATGCCAAATGGGATAAGGGTAAGGTCGTACCCATCCTTCCCTTCTAGACCCTACTGAAAAGTGAGAATATACTGGGTAAGTTTATGTAAAGGTAATTTGATGACACAAGGACTGTGTTCGTTACAAATGTGTAAAAGTTTGAGACCATATAGGAATTTATGAAACCTAGAGACCAATAATGAAATACTAGCAAACTATAAGGACTATCTCGGCAATTTAATCAAAAATTAATTGTGTATTAAACGAGCTGAATATGTATACAACTTGCCTGATATCCATCAAAGTCACAGTAAAAAGGACAAACACCATTCCTAATATCTGTGTTATCACTATAAGCCCCTCTGTAGGTATCAGCATATTCAAAGACCCGAGTGGCGGTTGTGAGGATGGTGTGTGAGTAGCCAGGATCAGAAGACCGAAACGCGATGGATGCAGCCGCTAGAGCTGCCGCGGTCTCTCCTGCCACATCTGAGGCAGGGTTGGGTGCATCCACTTTGTACACTGTACGATCAGTGTCCATGTCTTCGGGCCTCTCCCAACAGTTATGGTCTTTTATTGGGTCACCCACCTACAAGACATTTAAACAATTATTATTGTGCACATTTAATTTCAAGAAATCCTGTCTCAAAGGAATATCCTGGTGATCAAAGGAGTAAACAACCAGTATAAACAAACAAACTTACTTGGTATATTCTCGTTTTTTAGTAGAGTCGGAAAGATGAAGACAAATCTTACCCTATCTCAGTTTAAAGTTAACTATCTTAACGATTTTAACCGTTATTTTCACAAAATAAGTAAAATAACGTTAAGATAGGTGTAATTTTACTTTTGTCCCTTGAATACCGACTCAATATATATATATATAGGGGAAGGTTCCCCTAAAAAGTCTATTTTGCCTAAGAAGGCTAAGAAGGATTTTAAAAACGCGAAAACCGACTCAAAGAAACCCCGATTGAACTCATTTTTGCGTCATTGGAACCGGCTTGTCGAACCCTAAAACCCAAACCCTAAATCATAAACAATAAACCCTAATACTAAAACCAAAACTTTAAAAACAAATCTTTAACATAAAAATACAACTTAAAAGCTAAAAACCAAGCCCTAAAACCTAAAATCTAAATCTAGATGTTAAAACGAAAACTTAAAATCTAATATTGTAGGGTTCGATGAAACGGTTCCAATGCCATCGAAATGAGTTCAATCGGAGTTCGTTTGGGTCGGTTTTAAAGTTTTTAAAAATCCTTCTTAGCCTTCTTAGGCAAAAAAGACTTTTTATTTGATCCTTACCCTATATATATATATATATATATATATATATATATATTATATGTGTTCACCGCAGATGAGGTGTAGGAGTAAACAACCAGCATGTGACACACAAATAAGCTGGAGAGAATTAGGTCACTAAGTGCTTTGAGGCGATCGAGCGATAAACAACAAGACAAAGACGAAATTTCAACCGTTTTTTTTTAATCACGATATTTGACACTTTAAAGTATACTAGTCGCCTAGGAGGATGACTTACCTCAACAATATGTATTAGCTTGAAATGAAGAATGATTTTGATAAATAAAATATATATATATATATATATATATATATAATAAATAATTAATAATAATAAGAATTTCTAGTTGATAAATTGAAGGGCCCAAATATCAGTTGCCCTCACGGACTCACTTTTAATGACAGAAACGGAGGGGAGTGATGACCCTAATAAATCCAACCGCTCGATCACATGTGGCTATTCGAAACGACCACGTATCAAAAATGACCAAATTACCCTCACCAACACCACTCCTACTTTCCTACTGTAACCGTACCTGCACATAAATCCGGTCAGGTTGCGCCACCGTCTTCAGCAAATAATCCGTCGCCCACCGTACCGCCACCAAGGTGTTCCTCAAATCAACCGGTGGCATCATCTCTCCGAACTCGATCACACTCCAGGCCAGCATCGTGGTAGTGAACGCCATCGGAAAACCGAACTTGATGTTGTCTCCGGCGTCATAATAACCGCCGGTGAGGTCGACATTGTCCGGCGAACCGTCTCCGAGTCCTGAATTCCCACGCCAACTCATCCGCTGGTCGTTTGGGAGGAAGCCAGAGCGCTGGCCTTCGAAGAACAAGATCGATTTGGAGAGTGCGTCGCCATAGATTAGGTAACTTGAATCAATCTGAAGAATGAGAAATGAAAATTGGAGAAGAAAGGGGAAGAAATGTGAAGCGACAGGCTTCATGCTGTGCTATTTTTTTTCTTTCTTTTTTGGCGCTTATTTTATCACGGGAGTACGTTATGGCTTTTATACTACAATTAACGGTAGAACTAACAAAGTAACATGTTTTCACAAGATGATACGGAATAAAAGACTCCTACATCTGATATATCGTGTTTACAAACTTTTTATTATATGTGTTATCTTATTGATATTAATAGAGGCAATTAATATATCCTTCGTAAACTTGTATATGTTCAACTTAAAAATTAAATTATATGTATTCACTTCCCTTACACTTTAAATTACATATATTTGTACCTAAAGTTTTAGACTATATATATCCACTTAGCTAATGAAAGAAAGTTATAAAAGGAGGGGTCAAGGGGATATATGTAATTTAACTTTTCACTTGGTATATATGTAATTGGAATTGTAAATAAGGATATATATGTAATTTTTTCATATTAATATAATCAAGAAATGTATAAAGCTACATCTTTTCGATTATGTAAATTGAAATATTGAGGAAAAAACAATTATATAACTATATATGTGTTTTTCAATTAGTGTCGGTCTTGTTATTCAACGTCATTAAATGTAACAAACTTTTAATTTTGTTCCAGTTAAGTCACTAGCTTAAAACGTTTTTTGTATCCTCATTAACTCATTCAAGTTATTTTTGTGTTCTAATCTTATGTTTTTAACTTAAATAATAGATAATACATGTTGATATAAGCTTGAGTGAATAATTTTTATCTTAAAAATGACTGCCTTTGATCACTAATTTTTAATTTTTGTTCTTCTGTCATATATTAGTTTAAACTTATAATTATTGATTCAAGTCGGTAATTTTTTTTTAAAAAATAATTCACTAAATCTTATAACAACATATATTATTAACTATTCAGGTTAAAAACAGATTATTAGAGCACTAAAATAACTTGAATGAATTAAGTGAGATAAAAAAAGCTTGACTAACTTAATTAAAACAAAATAAAAAATTGGTAACATCGTTATGAATGTTTCCTTTTTTTAGTTAACGAACATAAATTATTTAATAAAATTCAGATTATATACATTATTTGAGACAAAATTTAAATTTTAGAAACTCGAAAATTTTAAAACAACAATTTAAAAAGTGAAGCACAAAATTTAAAAATAAGTGTTTAAAAATTATAAAATTGAAAGGGTGAGTTTGGTCGGTATATTAGTTCAAAATAAGGAAGTATATATTATGGTTATGGTTAGGAATTCATAAATTATTTTATAAGTATAACAGTGATGAGTGGTTTTGGGTGGTTGATTTTAGAATAATACAGGATATTGATTTAAATAGAAGAAAATAATAAAAGTTAAAGCATAACAGTTTGATCAATATAGAATTAAAATAATGAAATTTAACTACTATATATAGCTTTAAGTTACGATTGTTAAATTAAAATACAAATTATAAACATATTTGGTTACTAAAAAGATCACCATTTTAATAATGTTTTGCTAATTTTTAGTACAAATTATATCATAATCACAACTCCTTCAAAACATAGATAGTATCGTTTTAGTCAGATAAAAAATAACGGTAAATATAATATCTTTTAGATGTATGATTTTGGGTATTTTAACTGTCATTATATATTTAACTTGATAAAGCTAGTAAATATAAATTATAAAGTGTTTTGAATGTTTATATTTGATTTTTTTAACAGGGGAATTTTATTAACACAAACCAAAAACCACCCTAACAAAATGCTAGGGTAGTTATACAAAATATAGAAAGATAATCCCCCAAGTAGACGTGCACAAACTTGTTAAGTGGTAGAAAATCAATTTTTGAATAACCAAACAGGTTAACGGGTTAACGCTTTTTTGAATTTGACTGGTGTTGTTAATAAATGGTTTTTGAAGCTCTAAAACCGAAATCAATCTAATTAACTGCTAAATAACCAATTTTCTTTACTTAAATGAACCGTTTAACCTGTTTGGTTAACCAGTTTGATCACTTGAAGCTTAAAACCGATCCTAATGTCCTATACCGTTGGTTTTACCAAGATCTAAAAACCGATTAAAAATTGGAGAACTGATACGTGTTCAGTTAAGCAGTTTTTTTTTTGTGCATCTCTATCCCCAAGATCATATTTTTGAATCTATCACACACTTTACATTTTTTGTTTCTTTTCAACTTGAAATACAGGGAAACAAATCCTTGAAAATTCCCTATCACACCTATTTTCAAGCAAAAATTGAGACGATTCCTCATTTTTTACATAGCATTTTATGAGGTTTTTGACATCAACATTGTACTCTTTGAGATCACTTGTAACTTTCATTATATTGTTCCACACCACACCACATGGTCATGGATTGATTTTTTTCTTTTTTCAAGTTTTAGCTTCTGAAATTATGTTACTACAACGAAACGCCTTGAGGAAAACCACCCATCATACCTTTGTCTCGGATTTGAATTTGTAGCCATACTTAGCAAAGATGAGCAAAGTTTGTGGCGGAAATGTTCTTGATCCCAAGGCCCCCAAGTACCACTTTGGGAGATTTGTTGAGACCAGTGGCGGATTCAGGAAATTTTTTCACTGGGTTCACTATTTTCAAACACTTCTATTAGATTGAACCGGATAAAAAAAATTTCAGGTTGGAGAATATGAATACGATAATCTTTACAAATTCAAAATAGAAAAAATACCTATAATAGCTCCCTTCGACGTTTTATCTTTTGAAAACATTGCAACATATCTTCGGCAAACTTGTTGTAAGAACCTGTTTTCAATATAAGAAATGAAAGCATTGTTTAAGATCAATCCTTCTTCGGCTCCGGCGACTAACATTCTTTTTAGTCGATCTTTCTGCAAAAAAGTTCATATTTTTAGCAATTTTTGGTGATTCTTTCACCATGATTTTAGAAACCCATCATGATTTTGATTTAAAATCTTGTATCTTCCAAATTTTAGCAAGCATACACGTTCAAAATTGTGTTATAAAATCATAAGTTTTACACATTGTTCATCTTTAATAAGATCACAATTAAATATTTTTTAAGAAAAAATAAAATCTAAAACAAATATTAATAAAGTGAATGAACAACTACTCCACAGTGAATACCATTAAAGGAAGAAGAAAACAAAGAAATATATCTTGAACCATCTCTTGAGTGTTTTAAGCCATGAAACCTTCAATTCATCATCAATAAACTCAACATCTTAATCATTTAGAAACAATAAAACAATCAAATTTCAATATTCGAACACAAAATTTGATATCTTATCAGTTATCAATGGTATGAAATAAACTCACGAAAAGAACTTGTAATAATTGAAAAGCCAATGGGCTATAAATACATCAGAAAAGAAACGAAATAACCACAAAAACATAAAACAAACAAGGAACATAATAGGTTTACACACACTATGTGCATAACCTAGGCAAATCAACACTCACAATTTCACAATACCTGGTCAAAATTAATACTCACAGAATATGAAAATTGAAATTTACTCACAATACCTACGCAAATGAAAGTGTAAGTTGAAATTTACTTGTCGGACTGAAAAGGAGTGCATCAAGGCTTGAGCCGCTGAGGGAACCAGGGGACCGAGAGGTTGTAGGGGCAGTGCCGCCGACGCTGGATGCAGGGCCGAAGGAGAGATCGGCTGACTGAGAGACGGAGAGGATGAGGCGCTGGCGACTGGGAGGGGAGCAGGAGTTGGGGAAGTGGAGACTAGAGAGTATCAAAATAAAACCCTAAATGCCTATTTCTATCCGAGCAGTAAAAAAAACAGAAAAAGAAGAAAAAAATCCCACTACAAGAATCGAACCTGCGACCTAATGGCTAAAATCGGGATTCCTTACCATTAGGCTGCTTGTAACATTAGACTATAGATTCACCCTTAAAATACTAATGGGTTCACTTTATCTTTTAACCATTCAAGAAATTTTTTTCCTACTAACGCTTCGAAACGTGGTGGGTTCCTTTATAAATAAAATAAAAAAATAAAAAATTTGCCATTTAATAGCGTACAAAGAGTACTAGAAGAAGAAAAATAAAAAAGTGCTACTAAAGACTCCTTTATAAATATGTGACATACAAAAAATTGTCACTAGAAGCGCTACACTAAGGCCCTTTAGTGACATTTTTTTAGTCTATCAGCAAACTTTTAAGTTTTTACTTTTTAGTGACACCTAACGATATAGACGATGCTTTCCATATTTGCCCTATAGGTTGGATAGCATCATTTCGCCTCGTTGCGAAGAAGAAACACCTCTGCGTTTGTGATAAATTATCGCATCCCATGATCCATACTCACCATTTGGATGGAAAATCCATTTTTGAAATCATAGAATCAAGGTCCTCACTAAGCAAGTCAAATACCTTTTCTAAATCTACTTTAAGAAAATTGTCATTTTTCTTCTTAGCTTTCAACCTTGAGACTGCTTCATTAAGAATGACTGGCCAACCTATAGGATCATTAACATTTGGAACAAGTGTAATAAAAGAGGTGTCCATGCCTCTAATCATCCTGTGAGAAAATTAAGGGGTGAATAGTTTTTCTTTTAAAATTTTTTCTTGATAATGATAAAGAAATGTAAAACTCTGTATATACCATTAACAAATTAGCATATCAAAAGTATATAACAAGTATACATATATGATAAATAAGTAAAGAGTTTAAGAGAAGAGATGACCAAACCGATTTATAGATATACAAATAGGTGTTATCAAACCACAGATGTGTCATGTCCCTGATTTTTCAAATTGAGAGTCTTATTAACTAGTTGTTGTAGGAAATTGGTTCACGTATTTATTATAACACAAAAATAAAATATAAATAATAACGAGACTCTCGTTATTCATAGAAAATAATCTAGTACAAAACCGGTTACAAGACTAAAATAATATAATATAAATTACTAATTTATATACCAAACATGTTTTGATCCATGTCTTCGTTGTGTACTCCAAATAGCCTCAATGGTTAGTGAATGATTAATATTGAGTCTTCAATAAAATATTTTGACGAGCCGGTAGCAAATGCTTCAAGAATATATTTTCTAGCTTTCAACCACTTATGCTTCCACCTATTCTTCATTGACATTGAATAAACATGTTGATGATTGTGGTTGATGCACGTATTCAATACGCTTCCCCTAAAACAGATTTCGCGCCTCTTCTCAAGACGAATGTGTCTGTCTCCCAGGATACAACAACCGAAACAGTATGTGTACTGTTGGGATTAACCTAACACCCGAAAGTGTATATGAAACAAGAGATAATAGAATCAAAAATGTAGGGAATTGTATGTGTATTGTAAATCATGTAGTATTCTATTTTTCATCCAAAACAAGACACCAATTGTCTTATATTTATACTACAAGATGGTGATTCCAAGAGTCTTGTCATAATACATATAATCAATATATGTAATTTGAAGAGTCTTGACATAATACATATAATCAATACATGTAATTTGAAGAGTCTTGATTTAATTAAGTAATATGAATAGTCTTGATTTTAATTCATAATAAATTTGATAATTACTCAAGTAATTCAAATTTCCAACAGTTGTCTACCACCATTATACTAGTCACTTCTTGAAGACATGCAGTGACTTGTGTAATCATCTCACTCTGTAAAGAAAGTCATTAATTGCTTCAATAATCACACCAAGTGATTAGCTTTGCACTTCGTTACTAGTTCAAACATGTTCTTGAACACACCATTTCAAGATAGTAGTATGTCTTTACACATTCCAATCAAATGTGTACTATGTCAACATAGTGCATCCCAAGGGTAGTTATCACCTTACAATATTCTCACTTTAATAAGGTAGTGATCACCTCTCACCACTTTATACAAGTTGGGTTTGGACCTTTAGTGAAACAAATACAAGTATACAACTCAAGATATGTATATGAGGCTAGTTATACTTGTTTTCCTTTTGCTATTTGATCTTGAAATTGATCTTAATTTTTAAAAGTCGTTTCAAAGGATATAAATATGATAAAACAAAAAAAAATGCAAGAATTATATTAGATAATTACCTACTAATGAGGTGCACAAAAAAAACCCGGCTAATCGAACCGGACCGGTTAGAAACCGGTTATGGGTACCGGTTTGAGATAGTCGATTTAACCGCCGGTTAGGGACCGGTATTTAGTTTTTTGGCCAAAACCGGTTAGGGACCGGTTAAAGTGAAACCGGTTTTTTTAATCGGGTAGAAACCGGTTATAGTTTTCAGAAAATATAGCCGTTTGTAGCCGTTGGGGGGAAAATAGCCGTTGGGGACCGGTTTAACCGGTCGTGTAAAAACCAAAAACTAGCCATTTCTCGTCGTTTGAAATATCTTTTTGGACCATTTTGCCCCTAAACGAAAGTATAAATAGATGGAGGGTGTTTTGGTTTGATCACACAACATATATTCTTCTATTACGATCTTAAACGCTCGAAAACGATCATAAACGCTCAAAAAAGATCACCTACTTCTTGATTCAATCTCGATTCAATCTATTCTTCTATTACGCTCTTAATTCAATCTCTATTCAATGGCAAGCTCACGAAGTGCTCCAAGTTCCGTTGGTGTTGGTGCATCCTCTTCAACCGAACCAATCGTTGTTAGAATCAAATCTACAACGAGGAACAAAGATCTATTCCAATATTTTGATTTATGCGAAATGTCAAACGGTGTCGATAAGGCACGCTGCAAAGGTTGCGGTACTTTTCTTGAACCAGAATCTAATTATACTTTAAGAAGCCATTTGACCAAGCATTGTGTTGTGGTCAAAATAATCCGGCAAACGATCAGGTACAAATGTCTACCGAGTGTGGGGCTTGAATTTCAATCCCGACATGGTTCGAGAAATGATGGGAAACTTAATAATTGAAGAAAGTTTGTTATTTTAAATTCTTACCTAATAAAGTTCATTTATTTTTAAGTACATTAAGTTTGTTAACTAGTATTCATTTTGAATAAATATTTTATTTATATAAATTAATTTTTACTTTTTACTTTTTACTTTTTTAATTTATCTTTATGAAATATTGTTATTTTCAATTCGAACTTATTAACGATTTAAGGTTATTCATTTAATTTTATATACATTAACTCATTAAGTTTATTAAATAGTATTAATTTTGAATGAATATTTCTTTTTTATTTTATTTTATTTATATAAATTAATTTTTAATTTTTAACTTTTTTAATTTTTAATTTTTTGATTTTTTATTTATATATAACAAAAGGTATAAAAGAAAAACGAATATATATATATATACACACATAAAAACCGGTTTCACCGGTTAACCGGTTCAATTCCTTCGGTTACTATATATAGGTTAAATTAACCGGTTTTTAACCAAACCGGTTTTTGGAAAAAACCGGGAAACCCTAAATACCAGTTAACCGGTTCGGTTAAGGGGTAACCGGTTTTTGGCCGGTTAACCGATTTGTGCACCTCTACCTATTAGATCAATAGTTAAAAGGCTAAGTAAAATAGTTGGACAAGTCTAAGTATTTAGTAAAAGACAAGAAAATAGTTGTATGGCTATTGCCCCCTGGACATTCAACTATCTTGTCGACCGTCTGGGCTTCATCTAGCTTTTGATTTACTTTCCTTTTGAATGTTAAGGTTGTTATACCTTTCCCTCTAAAGGTTATTTCCACTTTATAAAATAAAATTTTAATTTAAATGATCGGCTTTATTAATACTAATGATCTAGAGCAAGTTTAGGAGGCTAATTTGGTGATAACCCTTGGATAATCTCATTACCCCTTGAATATCCATTCTTTTGGTTTTCTTATGAAAATCTTAGTAGTATCTCATACTACATCAAGTCGCCAACATTATCACTACGTGAATTTGAATTTTGGATTATAATATAAAAGATGCAACATGTTCTTTTTAAATTTATATAACTTGATATCTAAACATGGATATAGAGGGAAAACAAGCCATGATTTTGTTGGAATTTTACTAACTTTGGACAATTATAATTATATGTATTTGTTACGTATTTAATATGATGTGAGATGTTCACAACGAACTAAATTGTGTCCAAAAGAAAGCTAAGATGAATGAGATATTGAGGTTCATTATCAAATGCAAAGAGTTGAGACTGAAGGATGCGCAAGCACATGCCTGGGCCCGGCCCGACATTTGGCTTCGGGCTAGGGTGGGCACTTTTTGCTCCGTTTCAGAATTTCATCAGTGGCTGTTAACAACTGATGGATCAACAGTGGTTGCTAACCACTGAAAGGAATCAGCAGCAGTTGTTACACTGATGTATCCATGGTTGCTGGTATGGATCAGTGGTTGCTACGACTGATGGATCAACAATTGTTGTTTATTAATTCCAGATGTTGAATTAAATAATCAATTTCAACTGACTACTTTAATTTTCTGACTGTTAAATGAAATTAATTGGTTGTTTCAAATGCAGACTTTAGTTCCCGTCTGTTTCAGGTGCTGATCTACTAGTATAAATACAAGGTTATGTACCTTGGTTTAGGTACACTGAAAAATTCTGTAACACACTTCAATACACACTTTATTTCTGCCAATTCTGTAATCGATCTTGGTTTTATACTCATGTTTCAGGTATCATTTCGGGTGCTAGATTAATTCATGCAGTACATACTACTCCGGCTGATGTACCCTGTGAGACAAATGTGATTCACCTTGGTGGGCCGAAATATGTTTTAAGGGACCTATGTTGAACAGAAATCCCCAACCAACACCTATTCTTTTATTGTTATTGTTTAATCTTATGTTGTCGTTGTAATTCTATTTTTCATTGGAAGTGTTTTAGTCTTTAGTTTTATTTGAAATTGTATTGTAATATGAAATATTAAAGTAATAAAATATTTATTTTAATCTGTGAACGGTGCTGCTACATATTTTCCCGCACACACAAGCATTCCTAGATCAGCTCATTACACATCCTTACATTCACTTTGGTAACTTGCTTTTTCCTTAGATAATGATTTCCCTTTTTCTTCATAGAAAAAAAATGGAATATTAAGTTATGATTTGTTGAATGGATATGCTATGCGATGATAGGATTGAGCTTTTGGAAGATGAAGATGATCGAATACCATGGCGAGCAAAAAACCAAAGGGCAATAGTTTTCCCTAGGCAATGAGAGAATTTGTCACTCATTTGATAATAATGTACCCAATGTTGCATTCTATTTTGTTTTTCAAGCATCAGTCTAACTAGGCAATAAAGCTAATGCTTGTCCATGATTTTATTCTTCTTTAAATACATTATGTAAAAAGATTTTGTATCATATTTGAAATCAGGGAAAAGATGTGAGATATTACTATGTCTGTAATGAATGATAAATCTCTCCAATATAATAATCTCTTGAGAAGAAATAAGAGAGATGGTGTTTCAGTAGCAAGAAAGCCACCTGTTTGTAGTCATGAGCATTTAAAGTGTATATGTGTCGGCTCTCGAGGGCGAAAGTAAAATTGCACTAATTTTAATAATGTTTTACTTCATTATTGTGAAAAGAATGTTAAAAACATTGGGTTGGTCGGTTAATCAGACATCATGAGTTGTGGGTCTAATTGGAAGCAATTTTTTTATTCCTATAGAATAAAGGTAAATATATCTACATCTTACCCTTCCAGACTCTTTTTTTAGCTTTGGTAATGATTGATATAGCGATTATAATAATGATGTGTTTCAAGAGGAAGTAAACACCTTTGGACCATGATTTATTATTCCCAACATGCAGAAGAATTCATCTATGGAGCACAACCATGCCAATCTAGACATCCTTAAGGCAACAAATGATTTTGATTCATGGAATTACAATCCTGAATAAAATTCCTTAGCATGTTAGTAGGACTGTAATCGAGCCAAGCCAGGCCAAACTCGAGCTCAAGGCTTTTCAAACCGAGCCACAAGCCGGCTCATTTTTCTCCTCCTCTACTTTACATACATACATACATATTTAATATAAGATATATAACCTAATATATAAAATCTAATATATGTATATATATTATAAATACACACATATATATATATGTATGTATATATATACATAAATATACACATACATATATATATATATGATACATAATATATATTTATATAAATATATATATTTTGTATAATTTATATATGCGTATGTATGTGTGTATGTATTTTTATATACTTGTATATTTGTGTGTGTAATATAATATATATGTGTGTGTAATTTTATATATATATATATACACACACACACATATAAATCGAGCTGAGCCAACCCTGACTCGACTCATTTTTAACGAGTTTTTTCCGAGCCGAGGTTTTTTCGAACGAGTCTCGATTCGCGAGCTTTTTCAACAGCCTTACATGTTAGATATACATAGCCTTGTGGTGATATAAACATAACTCAGAATTGCAATCCATGTCGATCGAATGCTTCTTCGATAATCTCAAATTATAAAAGATTAATGTTAGCAACGTTGTTTGCTAACATTCTTTAATCTGCCAAAAATAATGTTTGACTCTTTGGATTTTAAAAGTTAATTTATGGTGATTTTCAAGAATTGTTTAGAGATTTTGGTTTGAGTTTTAAGAGATATTACTTGGGTGGTGTTTGTTTTTTCAGAGGCAAAATGTCTGCGGTCTGCGGACCACATCTGCAGACATCTTTTGCAGAAGAGGTGGACCAAACCCCTGCAAGAAGAGCTTTTGGGGGTGTTTGTTTTCTGTAAAGTTTATCAACTTAAAACCTCTTCCCAACCCCACCGTCCCAACTGTCACACCCCCAAATTCCCACTCGTGGTGTATGTCCACGTGGATGTGACATGTCCAGAATCACAGCTCAAGGTCATATAGAACGCCTCTATATGCGTTTACAAATACCAAGTTTGACACATACACTTGGCAAAATAGTTTACAGCGGAATAAAAGTTATCGTATCATATTGCAACGGAAATCAAATGTTTGACAAAATGCAGCGGAAATGTAAATAGTTTAACACAACATTGTTTAACAGAATAAAAGTAAATTGTTTTCAAAATGACAAGACAGAATGCATGTAAGTTCCTAATGCTCGTTCCTTAATTTGTGCACTCCTGTCCTCCTGCTAGCCACGCTAGTTACCTGAGAATACAAGTTAGAAAAGTGTCAACACGATAGTTGGTGAGTTCACAGGTTTTGATATACATATAGTAAGAAAGTGTGTCATGCTGTTTATCAAATGTTAGTACCAAGCCCTAGGCTCCAAGTGTCAGTGCGTCACTACCGAACTAGACTTGTTTGTCCTTGCCTCCGCTATGTCTCGTACACATAGCGAGTTAGGTCAGAGTTTGCACGGGTTATGACATCCAGTCAACATGGTGCCCCGTGGGGTGGGGTTAGTCATTCCCTAATGGATCCATCCAAATCTACCACGTTGTTCGTACATTAACGGTAAGACTTTGTGAGGGCTTGTTACGAGTTCAACACTTAATGTTTGTCCAATAAACCAGCATACACAAAAAGGTTTGTAATAGCAATAATGTTTGACTCGATGCAACTAGTATTCCCCCCCTATTTAAAAGCGTTTGAAAAAGAGTAAAGAGGGGCCGTAAACTCACTTTAGTGATCGTGTGATAATCAAGCGTAAGCTCCTCGAATAGTAAGCGCGTCGGTCATCGGCAACCTATATCGTACACCGTACGTGAGGTCGTGTATGTGACCGTGCTAGTGTTCGTGTTAGTGCTCGTGTTTGTGCCAACAACCCTTGGTTGTTCATGTTTGTCCGTGTCGGTCCACAATGACCGTGTTTGCTCGTGTTGGTCCACATTGACCGTGTTTGACTGTGTTGGTCCACATTGACCGTGTTTGACTGGAGTTGACCAAAGTTGACCGTGTCAAGTCAACGACCCGTTGGTGAACCGTGTAATGGTTGTGAATCGTGTAGCAATTGTGTAAGTGTTCGTCGTGTGCAAGACGCGTAACTCGCGTCTATGGACAACTTACTATTTATAGTAAGTTTCCATTTTTGGAAAGTTCACAAAGCATAACAATTTTATAGTTCTAGCATGCTCATTAGTCCTACGTGATCATGTTAACACATAGCACGTCATCATACGGATTCACATAAGTCGTTTTCATCATGTTAGTACACAAAAGTTTCCTAAAATGGAAAGTTTCCATTTTTAGCATACGTGACATCGGAAACCATCTAACTTAGCATCTAATCATCATGTTATAACATAATAAGCCATTTAGCATACTCAAATCATACAACATGTCGACAAATCGGTTTTTGTAAAAATAAAGTTACTAAAAATAGTAACTTTGTGGTTTTGCATAGAAATAAGCATTTTAACATTTCCAAACCATTTTCTCATCATCAATCATCTTAATAAATCATCTAGCATTATTCAAACATGTCAACATAACCAAATTCATCCACTTAGCATCATTTCAATAACAAAAGTTACTAAGAATAGTAATTTATCACTCATGACCATAATCATCACCAAAAATCATGATCTAAGTATTTAAATCATCATCTTATCATCCTAATGGTAATTCCAAACACATGCATGTTCATCATTTCATTCACAACACCATTTTATAAGCAAAAAGTTTCTATTATTAGAAAGTTTGCCAAAAATCAACATTTTAACCATTTTAAACAAATCCAACCATGAGTAATCCTCTTAATATCATCAATAAGCATATCAACATACTCAAGATCATTCCTACCATCATGGATCATACATGCATGGCAATATAATGTCACAAATCATCATTTTAAGCAACAAGACCTATACACATCATCTTAGATCATCTTAGAACATCATCTAATCATCTTAGATCATCAAAGGACATGAAAATAAATTCGTGCATGTGCACTATAGGTGCTTGCATGTGAGTATAAAGTATTGCATGTGTGTGTAATGGTGCTTTTAAGCCACAAGAGGTGTAGAGACTACCTTCTAAGGCTCCAAGAACTTCTGGATTGCTGCTAACTCAACCTCCTAAGCTCCTGGAAAGCTTGTTCTCAACAGTAACGAAGTGGTGATGGTGGATTCGAGCTCCAAAGGTGGATGTCAAGCCTTTAACTTTCGATCTCTAAGCTCTCTTTGCTGTAACAATGGCTTCCAGAGGTGGAAATGATGGTTTTCTGGTGAAGAAGACGAGCTTGAGTGTCTTGGAATCGAAAATGAGAGACTAGGGTGGCTTAGAATGATTACAATCTTGGATTTATAAGATTTTGTCGTCAGAGCGGCGTCGCGTACCGCGATGGAGTGTTTAAATCCTCTCCGCGTACCGCGGCGGATTTCGGGAGTCAAACCCCCGCTATGTTGGCCGCGCACCGCGACGATGCTCCTTGTTGGGCTTCCGCGTACCGCGATGGACCCCTAAAGAGCCCAATAAGCTCTTCTTAATGGGTTTGATCCGTTCGTCGCCGTTTTCACGCTTCCGAACTATCGTTTGGCCTTGTTTGAACTCCCAAGGTCAATGTTAGAGCGTTTCGTGAGGTTTCGAGTGCTGTGCTACACAATGTGCTTGACGTTCACCAACGTTCGTGTGTTTTGACACGTGTGTGCTGTTTGCCGACAATTCCACGAATTATCCTGTTGTATGTCAGTGTTTGTACTGTCGTGCCACGTGTCACACTAAATTGATCTAATTCTAGTGCCACGTGTACAATAAGCATTTAAATAAACATTTAAATAAATATAAAGCTGACCTGGAAAATACGGGGTGTCACACCAACCCACCGTCGAACTCTTCCCCTCATCTCCGATCTTCCACCAACCCCACCGTCCCAACCCCACCGTCGACCTCAGCCCCTCCACCTACCGCCGCTCATCTCTGATCCTCCACCAACCGCCGCTCATCTCCGATCTTCCAACCTAGGGTTCGTTTACGTCACCCCTCATCTCCGATCGACGACTTCCCTGCTCAGCCCCTCCACTTACGGCGGCGGCAAAGAGGTGGAGCAAACCCTCACGGCGGCGAGGAGAAACCCTAGGGTTCGATCGAACGACCTAGATGTTGGAACTGTCAAGATCGCGGTGGAGGAGGAGGTCTGCGACGGCGAGTAGGGCGGCGACGGCGAGTAGGGCTGTGGAGTGGTGCGGCGGCGGCGACTAGGGCGGTGGAGTGGGGCGGCGACGGCGAGTATGGCAGTGGAGGAGTTCGGTTGAAGGGCTGAAATTGGAGGAGTGGGTTGGAAGAGGTTAGAAGAAATTGGAAGAGCTCAAAAAGAGCTTGGTCCATGTCTGCGCCAAGAAGAGATCGCGCATACCTTTTTTAATGGAATGTCTGCGAGAAAACAAACGGTCTGCAGAGGACCAACCTCTGCCCATGTCTGCGCGGCGCATACATAAGAGGTCACGCAGACCTTTTTAGAAAAACAAACAGCCCCTTGGTTATCTCATAGGTAGAATCTTATCTTTTGGTGACATACGTAGATGCGTAATTACATTCTTGATAGTTTTGTTGACCCATGATGATTTATTTGAACAATATACTAAGGAGGAATCTTTTGAATTAAAATTGTCAATACTGCACGGTCGATGGTCATTTGTAACACCAGTGCCGGACGCGTGCCGGAACAGTGATCGCAACAGTAAACATGAACAGTAACTCAGGTACACATTACGAGAAACTATGTTTAGACTATTGATGCATTTGATTAACATGTAACTATTATACGATTGTCTGAATTTGACTGAAACATTAGGGTTTAACAGTCTGAAACATGTCAGACAACACAGTGTTGAAACACAAATACTTGATGCGATATTAGTTTGCATAAACGTATGTGAGGTTAAACAGAACGAAACTATAATGGTTATTGTTACGGAATGCTAAACCGACGAGTTATGCGTATAGGTGACGATCTGTACGAATAATTCTGATAGTTTAATGTTCTGAAATAATGACTTAACAGTAGAAAACAAAAATCAGAAAGCCAAACCATTGACGTGTTCGTTCGAATGACTGTTCGAACGAATACGCGCGATGGCGACGCGATCTGATGAAACGAATAACGATACGAACGATTTTAAATTTAAAGAAATATAATATTTCTTATTTTACAATTTTGAAACTCATCATAAAATAAATTAAATCAAACTATTTTATTTAAATCGCGAGTAAATTAATGAAACGCGTAAAATATTATAATTCGAAAAATAATTAAATGCAACGATAATTAAAATAATTTTTTTTTATAGAAATAAATAACCATCCAATTAGTTTAAGAGAATCCTTTTATTTTATTTACGAAAAACGCGCGTAACGTGCCGGATACGCGACGAAATTTCGAACCGAGCAACCGAAACAAACCCGAATACCCACGGGGTATATAAACCTTAAAAGACCACATTTATTTCATTGCCAACCCCATCTCTCTCTCAAAACTCTCCATTCCCGGTTTCAACAAAAATCCACCATTTTTAACCTTTGCAAGCTCATATCTCTCTCGTTTGTGGACGAAATCGAGTGATTCTTGAACCCACGCGTAGCTCTCGAAGTCCTCTATAAGAAAGTACAGTAGATCTGAAAGTTTAACCACTGAAAATCGAGGTATTTGAACTTGAATAATCACGAAAATTAGGGTTTTCGAGGCTTTGTTCGGTTCACATTCAAACCACTGGTCCGAGCACTCTAGTATACATACACAACAACCCCAGGAGCATTTTAGTACACCACCGACTAGGAGGTAGCACCACCAGCTGTCGGAGCTCGATGGAGAAGAGGGTACTGAAACAGGTTCGTTGGGGGTGGGCGGCTGAACCACGAGTGCTGGCCGAACCTTGTTGCGGTCTGCCACCCACGAACCCCCAAGCCCCGAACCTTCTCATGAGGGGCGAACCCTGCTCTACGAGCCTCCTTTGCTCAGCACCACACCCGAAGTGCCGAACCCCCTATACGTGGTTGAGGCCGAACCCTTTACAAGTTCACGAACCATGCATGAATGGGCACCGAACCTTCTGTGAAACAATAGTTGGCCGAACCTCAGGTGCAAACCCTCACTCCCGAACCATGGGTACACGAACCCTATTGACCGAACCCTCTGGTACTCTAGACGAACCCTTTTGGCTTTCAAAACCCACGAACCCTAGAGGTATAAACCTATAGGTTCGCTGATAACATAGTTGTGGAACGCCACCTTCGTGAACCAGGCCCAAGCAATAACCAGACAACCCACATAGCATCAGGCCCATTAGATTGATTTGGTCAGCAACATTTATTCGGCCCAAGACCAAAGAATCGGCCCACGATGTGCAGCCACCTCACATCACACGTTCGGCCCAAAGTCATAGTATTCGACCCAAGTGGCTTGTCTCGGCCCACTATTAGCTATTTAATCCACCAGTAGGCCCAAAGGCAATGGGATTAGGTTAAATTTATTTAGTAAACCGTAGAATTCCAACAAGCCCACACAACATTCAGTCTATGTGCACCACCGGCCCAATAAACATTGATTCGGCCCAAACACATACACATGATCCATGATATAATTCGGCCCAATTAAATAATGGAGTAATACATATAGTTAATGATGACATACATGGAAATTATGAAGAGTTGATAAAATCACTACATATGTGGTCATATTTTGGATCAAAAGAACATGATAATCTGAACACATTAAGTTGATACAAGAGTTACTACTCAAGTTCATCTTTGGGTTTAGTCACTAAACATCAAATCTGAACAAATGACTAACATTTAATGTATAGAATTACGGATTTTTAAGAATGAATGCAGTTAAACACACGGCATGAGGGCATATTATAATAATTACCTACAAAATGTGAAATAAGGGCCGAATCAAGACCTTGGGTCACAAGTGTTAGCCATCAATAGGGCTAACACAGACGCGCACACAAAATAATCAAATGAAATACTCACAAGTCAAATACAATGTGAAATCAATACAGGAACGTGAAAATTTCTACAAGAACTACAAAGAGCGCGTGTCTTCGTTCTTTTTAAGCTAAGTCAACCCTACAATAACAAGGTGAGTTCATTGTCCCCTTTCAAACTTATTTGTTTTACTTCGGGACTGAGAAGCATGCTAAACATTTTCATAAATTGTTGAAATGTTACTTAATGCTTTAAACATAAACATGATAATTATGCTAAAACTTATACTTTAAGCTTGATGCTTAAAATCAATTGTTGGATACATGTGAGACTTATGAGACTTGATGCTATTACATGAGACTTGATACTTATACATGGGATTAGATGCTTGTGAAACGATATGCTAAACATAACATTTTATGCTTGTGAAAACATTATGCTTAAACATGATATTTGATATTTATGAGGCTATGTTCTGTACATGAGACTTGATATAAACGTATGATATCCATGATGAATCAATGTGTGAACACCTGAAACTTTATGCTTGGAAACTATTACTTGCGCATGAAACATTGTACATGTATCTAACCATAGTCTACGTAATTGCTAAACTTCTGGTATTCCAGAGCTTGTACCTATGGGGTGAGATACATGTAGAACCATAAACGTAATGATACTAAGCTATTACCTGGTTATAAGGGACATGTAATTGCTAAACTTCTGGTATTCCAGAGCTTTTATCGACTTATATGAGGTATGTAAATGCTAAACATAATCGTATCGATTCTAGGCTATTACCTGGTTATAAGGGACATGTAATTGCTAAACTTCTGGCATTCCAGAGCTTTTGTCGGCTTATATGAGGTATGTAAATGCTAAACATAAACGTAACGATACTAGGCTATTACCTGGATATAAGAGACATGTAATTGCTAAACTTCTGGTAGTCCAGAGCTTTTGTCGGCTTATATGAGGTATGTAAATGCTAAACATAAACATAATGATGCTAATCTATTATCTATATAAGAGACATGTAATTGCTAAACTTCTGGTATTCCAGAGCTTTTGTCTGCTTATAGGAGATATGTAATTGCTGGATTAATTGTGTATGCATAGCTTGTACCTATGTATGAGATTAAAGACAGCTAAACTATGTGGGTGTGAAACTTGAAGCTTGATAAACATACATGGAACTAACATTTGTAAACAATAGAGACTTGTAAACTTTGAAACAGACAACAAAAGCTTTGATGAGGATTGAATTGATTGGTAGGTAAAATGCTTAATTATTATTAACAACAGTGTCATATCCGGGTTAGTATGTGGTGGGATGTTGGCTAGGGCTTGTTCCCTTACATATACCCTATATATAAGCATACCGACTTGGATATTACATGTGGAGTTAATGGGGTTAAGGTTTTACCGAAGGAGGTTTGTGATACTATTTTAAACTTATAAACTTTATGAACTCACCAACCGTTGTGTTAACTTGGTCTTTTTACATGCTTTCTCAGGTGAAGAACCGGGTTAAACTTAAGCTATTGGATTTGCATACTAGGATGCCCAGATAGAGGACCTAGTAGACTTTTGGGAAGCACATCTTTTGTGATGATACTTATTACTTTTGATATCTTGTACAGATACAAAATATAAACATTTGATTCTTTTGGTTAGGTTTACTTAGTTAAATTGCAGAACATTGCTATTGTAATTTAACTTTGTAATCCTATATATCATTTGATTGTGCTTTAGTTATTCTTAAACGTTGATGCTATGTAAACAATCTGATCATCACGATTATCACCCGCGATATCACGCCTCGGGAACCTTCCGCCCGATGGGGACTCCGATCCAACCCCGCCGGCTCGCGGTGTGACATCATTGTTATTTTTTTTCTTTTCAAATGGAAGGTCACGGGTAGGCCTGTAAACGAACCGAACAGTTCATGAACTGTTCGTGAACTGTTCGGTAAGAAATTCGTTTATGTTCGTTTATTTAATAAATGAACGAACACGAACATAAATTTTGTGTTCGTTTAATTAAATGAACGAACATGAACACGCCTTGTGTTCGTTTATTTATGTTCATGAACAGTTCGGTTATGTTCGTTTATTTACGTTCGTTTATTTGTGTTCGTTTATGTTCGTTAACTATGTAATGTTAGTTTTTGTTCGGTTAACTAACTAATTTACAAATTATATGTATTTACATTTAATAGACTAGTCGTTTATGCTCGTTTATGCTCGTTCAATTGTGTTCGTTTATGTTTGTTCAATAGTGTTCATGTTCGTTTATGATTTTTCAATGGTGTTAAAAAATGTCCATTTAAGTTTGTTCGTTTATTTTAGTTTGTTTGTGTTCATTAACAGTTCGTTTAATTTATTAATGAACGAACACAAACGAACACGAACATATTCATTTTCTTAATAAACGAACACGAACACAAATTTCATGTTCGTTAATGTGTTCGTGTTCATGTTCGTATTCGGTTAAGTTTAAATGAACGAACACGAACATGCCTGTGTTCGTGTTCGTTCGGTTCATTTACAGGCCTAGTCACGGGTTTAAATCCCTCTTAAGGCGAAATAAGGGTCCTTGGGAGCAGTGGCAGATCCAAGAAATTTTTTCACTGGGTTCACTATTTTCAAACACTTCTATTAGATTGAACCGGATAAAAAAAATTCCAGGTTGGAGAATATGAATACGATAATCTTTACAAATTCAAAACAGAAAAAATACCTATAATAGCTCCTTTCGACGTTTTATCTTTTGAAAACGTTGCAACATATCTTCGGCTGAAACTTGTTGTAAGAACCCGTTTTCAATATAAGAAATGAAAGCATTGTTTAAGATCAATCCTTCTTCGGCTCCGGCGATTAACATTCTTTTTAGTCGATCTTTCTGCAAAAAGTTCAAATTTTTAGCAATTTTTGGTGATTCTTTCACCATGATTTTAGAAACCCATCATGAATTTGATTTAAAATCTTGTATCTTCCAAATTTTAGCAAGCATACATGTTCAAAACTGTGTTATAAAATCATAAGTTTTACACATTGTTCATCTTTAATAAGATCACAATTAAAGATTTTTTAAGAAAAAATAAAATCTAAAACAAATATTAATAAAGTGAATGAACAACTACTCCACAGTGAATACCATTAAAGGAAGAAGAAAACAAAGAAATATATCTTGAACCATCTCTTGAGTGTTTTAAGCCATGAAACCTTCAATTCATCATCAATAAACTCAACATCTTAATCATTAAGAAACAATAAAACAATCAAATTTCAATATTCGAACACAAAATTTGATATCTTATCAGTTATCAATGGTATGAAATAAACTCACGAAAAGAACTTGTAATAATTGAAAAGCCAATGGGCTATAAATACATCAGAAAAGAAACGAAATAACCACAAAAACATAAAACAAAGAAGGAACATAATAGGTTTACACACACTATGTGCATAACCTAGGCAAATCAACACTCACAATTTCATAATACCTGGTCAAAATTAATACTCACAGAATATGAAAATTGAAATTTACTCACAATACCTATGCAAATGAAAGTGCAAGTTGAAATTTACTTGCCGGACTGAAAAGGAGTGCATCAAGGCCTGAGCCGCTGAGGGAACCAGGGGACCGAGAGGTTGTAGGGGCAGTGCCGCCGACGCTGGATGCAGGGCCGAAGGAGAGATCGGCTGACTGAGAGACGGAAAGGATGAGGCGCTGGCGACTGGGAGGGGAGCAGGAGCTGGGGAAGTGGAGACCGGAGAGTACCAAAATAAGACCCTAAATGCCTATTTCTATCCGAGCAGTAAAAAAAACAGAAAAAGAAGAAAAAAAATCCCATTACAAGAATCGAACCTGCGACCTAATGGCTAAAATCGGGATTCCTTACCATTAGGCTGCTTGTAACATTAGACTATAGATTCACCCTTAAAATACTAATGGGTTCACTTTATCTTTTAACCATTCAAGAAAATTTTTTTCCTACTAACGATTCGAAACGTGGTGGGTTTCGGTGAACCCACTCCTCTCTACGTAGATCCGCCCTTGCTTGGGAGGTCAAGGGGTTTTCCGGTGCGGTTTCCTCCTGGGGTGATGATGGGGTCTCAACGGAGGTCATGGTAACTAGACCTTGGTGACATGGCCTGAAAATCAGTGGTTCACACGTTGGAATCCAATGCCGTTCAAAAAAAAATTGTGATTTTTTGATTTTTTGGTCACTTATCCTACAAACGACTGTTACCAAATGTTTCTAAGTTATGTACTGTTTCGGGTAAAAATTTACAAGCTTAATTCTTAGCAAAACCGAATTAGAAAAGTGGGGTATTGTGTTTTACGAACAAATATGTTAAATGTATCAAATCTGTGGTTAGAATATCCCTGAGTATCCTTATGGATATTTCAGAATATGAACTAGAAAATAGCAAGACACACGAGATTTATACGAGAAAAAACCCTTAATCCCTTAGGATTGCCGGCATAAAAATGTCGAGAGGTGACAATAGTCACTCTGCCTAGTTTTATTAATAACAATACAATTACAATACAACGAAAGAGCACAAGTTGATCGATGCTAAGTATGTAATCGAGCTTCTGTGAGTACCAGTGTGTAATATGTGTTCTCTATCGATCAATTGCCTCGGTATATATATGACAATTTCACAAACAAGTTAACAATAACGTTTAGAAGACCGTTGCGCTTATTCCGGCACTTTCCAAACGTGGGTGACTTGTTCAAAATAATGGCATTAATTTCTCTTTGTTGCCGCGTTCCAAGATAAATCAATTGGAGTCCTATTCCTTGATTATTGCTGAGCTGTATAACAACATATTATGTCCTGAAATCTCGCAAACCAGATTAGGAATAAACAGAGATAATAATTAGTCAGTTAGATATCCCTAAATATCCCTAAATGTCTCCGATCCTGAAATATCCCGGGTAGAATTTTTGGCGCATAACATGTACTTAATTTGGTTATATGTAGTTATGTTTGATATGGAGCATATTGATTTGTGATATGGCGTTAGAGATGAATTTTATTGAATATGGTTTCTTATTCAAAAGATGAAAATCATACAACCATTTATTACCTAATGTTTCATAAATCAAGGATTGTTAGCATCAAACATTTCAACTTTAACCCATTTAGTCTAATGAGTCCTGTCTTTTGTTGATATAAATTTAAGATTTGTTTATGTAGTGGACCAATTTGTTAGCATATCATCGAATCATTTTTTATAAACATAATGACATCGAGTTCTTATTACAGCCCATACTATTAGAGTTGTCAATTTTTGACATGAATTTTTAACACGACACGAAGTTAAGGGTTTCGTGTTTGTGCTTAACACGTTTCATGTCGTAAACAGGTCAACACGCTTAAAACACGATAAAAATTGTGTCTAAACAAGTTAAACAAATGTTAAATGGTAACAACGTGTTTAAACTTGTTAATATGTTAACCATCTGTAGTAATATGTTTAGACCTAGTTAAACACTTGTTTAAACTTAACAACAACCTGTTAAAGACATTTTTAATTACGTTTAAACACATGTGAACTTGTTAACGACCTATTAAACACTAGTGAACTTGTTAATGGCCTGTTAATCACCTGTAATGTCAAATCTACATATTATTGAATCAGTTTTTTATTTTTAGTGACAAAAATTAAAAAACTGTTTTTCCTTAATTGCTGCATCAAAAACCAAATGACAAGTTTTGATCAAAAATAAAGTATTGGTTGCTGTTGGTGTTTCAATATCTTCTTATCTGTCTCCTCATATTGCCTCTCATTTTTTTAAAACAAATGAAGAGATACATTAAAATAAATAATTGTTCTAATGTAATTTTCTCTTCTACTATAGATTAACATAAATGTGAAATCCATGATTACACTTTTCTTGATTATCAAACTTCTTCTTAAAATAAAAGGAGTTTTTATAATTGTTTCTTCTTCAGCGAGAGTTGTGTGGTCTAATTAGCCTATAGAATCAAAAAATTGTTTTATTACATGTGTTTTTTACATATAAGATCTGCACTTGGATAATTAGTTTTGCTTTTAGGTAAAGTAGTTATTTTTGATGGATTAATCTTGACTTCTTTGACCTTGATATTTTTCATGCTTTTGAAAGCATTATCATTTGTTAATCCTAGTCCACTTTTGTCATTTAATGGTTTTGTTTTCTTAGCATATCGCTCAACATTTTACTACTTCTATTAAATGTCAATTTTCAAAATATTTTAATATATCTTTTAAAAAAATCATTTTATTTTCTAAGTTTTTGTTTTTATTATTGGCATATCCTTGTTTTGAAAGTTCTATTTTCATCACGCGGTTGTTAACAACCATGGAATGTTCTTCCTCCAGGGCCGGCCCAATGGGCTTGGGAACCTAGGCCTCCGCCTAGGGCCCCCAAATTTTATAGGGCCCCTCAAAATATGCCTATTGGGCTTATATATGTTGAATTTGGAACATTTGATAGGCTTTTTTATTTTGTTTCTGTTGGGCTTTTGAAATAGGGAAACAAAAGGGCAGCCGGCAGGGAACCGGGATTACTACTATTTTCGAAGGGATTGGTTATTCACACACCCCTCTTTTTTAATTCAACACCCTCACCGACCCTGTACGCCTCGTATAGATCTATACGTGGCGTATAGCCCCGCGTATATGTATATACTATTAGTATATGTCCCCAATCATTGACACTGACACGCAATGATTGGTCACGTATAGAGTCGCGTATAGGTCTATACGCCGCGCGTATAGGTCTATACGCCGCGCGTATAGGTCCCCAATCATTGACGCTGACACATTCTGACACCCAATGATTGCCCCCCTATACGCCTCGTATAGACCTATACGAGGCGTATAAGGGGTGTGAGGTGGGTGGGGTGAGTGTGTGAATAACACAACCCTTTCCGAAAATTACATCCCCATTCATCTCATTCACGAATCAGAAGAACTAGGGCATCGCAGCAACATCACCTTTCCCGAATCGTCGTTACAAAGGCTCTTCGATTGCATCGTTGTTGAAATCGAAGGGACATGAAAACCATTAACCCGTTCACGGCTTCATGCTTCTGTTCAAGAATCATTTTTTGACCTTTTCATACACAAAAGCTAATCCAAACATATTTTTAAAAACATCATTTCAAAAAGTCATAAGTTCATATGCACTTTTAACAAAAAGTCCTTTTAAACTTAATAAGCAATCCCAAACATGCCCTTAGTGTATTACTTATAGGCAACTCTTTATTAGTGCTTATTGAGTTACTGGTTATTAGTGATTGACTCAATTGATTTATTAGTGTATTACTTGCTGATTGACTCAATTGATTTATTGACTCAATTGAGTTACTGGTTAATAGTAAAAGTATTACTTAGGTCTTTACTCTTTACAAAAGGATTGTTTTACTGATTTACTTGATTTGTTAATTTAGATTTTGCTTAGGTTTTAATTAGCTATTGTTTAATTGAAAAAGATTTTTTTAAAAGAAATTGATTATGAATATTTTATCAAAGAATTGTCTTCTATTTACTTTTAGTTTATTGTTGTTGGTCACAAGCTCGGATAAAGGAGTAGGGTTTAGACATAGCTAATACGTGTAAGAAAAGGGCCCCGTTTTTAAGTTTCGCCTAGGGCCCCGAAAAACTTTGAGACGGCCCTGTCTTCCTCGTCATCATTTTGCTCATCTTTATCATACCAATGATCGAAACCAATAGATGTGCATTGTTGTCTCGATCCATGCCACGAACTAGCGACTGGAACAACACACATCGAAGACGGGGCGTGCTTGCCAGACCATCGCTAGCCAGTAGCATCAACCAATGCACCTCGCCTACCCAGATTGATCGGCACTTGTCGAGGAATTGGATCAACCCGGTGATCACAATAGATCGACGTGACCAACACGTGCAAATAACAAAAAAAAATCAAATTTTTACTGTCGATTATATTATTTCTACGTCGGAAATTTGAATTGAGCGATGTGCATTGCTATCTTGACTGTCTGACATACGTTGACACTCTGGGCCGAATGAAACATGTGAGAGACATGACCCACCTAATGGTCACCGAAGCAGTGGCGGACCTAGAAAATTCTTTTATAGGGGTCGGAATATTTTTTTGGATGAGCATTTGTCGTTAAATATTTTATTTTTTTGACCAATTCGAACGAGGTCGGGTCGGATCACCAAAAAAAAACGAAAAAACTAAATTAAATTACATATACATAATAAACCAGTCAAATAATCAACTCATTAATGAGGATGATACAATAAAATTGGTTTTCTTTAAACATTTTATTTTTCTTAAGTGGGATATGACTGATTAGGTATTGAGTTAAATTATGAAATATTAATTGGGTTTAACCACAAGTAATGTATATTGCATTATTTGGGTATTATTTTATTATTTTTGGCTTAAAAATGATTTAACATTGGTCTTGATTTTGTTCGTCAAATTTTCATGGGGGTCGAGGACACAATTTCTTGGGGGTCGGTCGAGATCGGATCGTATATACAACATTAAAAATCAAAAGTTCATGGGGGTCGACCCCCATACCCACCTATTAGATACGCCCCTGCACCGAAGACTTAGCCCGCCTACGGTCACCCTGGTGTGAGTGCTATATGGAATTCATCACGGCGTCGTTGATGGCTGCCAACATGGTTCAGTGGTCTGTTACTGATCAAACAAAAGAACCCAACCCAAAATATTAGTTTGATTGGTGAGAAAACTCATTTGGTCTATATACCTCATATCATTTGCTCATACAACCAATATAGGATATGCCTTATATCTTGCAATGGTTTTGATCCGTAACGATCGTCCTTAAGGGCCAACGTCCTCATTGGTCATGGTCATGTTTGTCACAGCTGGCTCCTTCTAGGCCACCAATACGAGTTGGCTCTGATACCATTGTCACAAACCGTACATAAGAACTTAAAGCCAAAAAACTAGTATGGTTGATGATAGAGCTTATTTGACCTATAAACCTCACATCAATTGTGGCACCATATAATGGGTGACAATGGTGGTTGTTTATTGTGCTGGTGACAATGATACCTTTGGTGAATAGGGGTTGTTGGCACAGTCTAGCAATTTTTGGTGGCGGGTCGACATCACACCATTTACGGTGGCAAATGCTGAAGGGTTTGCATCAAAGTGGGCAACGAGTAGGAGGATAGGAGACGCGTTGACCGGTGAGCGGTCAAAAAATTCCAAATCCTTTCATTAAAATCACACAATTTGAAATATTTTATATGATATAAATAATTATAGAGTAAAATGTTAAACTGATCCTTGTGTTTATATGAAACTTGTTTGTTTAGTCCTTAGGTAATTATTATTACCAATTTGGTCCCTTAATTTGTACAAAATTCCTTCACGTATATTTTGTTGATGGTTTTAGAAGTAATTAAGGGACTTGATTGTCAATTTTATACAAATTAATTTTGTACAAATTAAGGGAACAAATTAGCAATTTTTTACAAATTAAGGAATCAAATTGGCAATTTTTTATAAATTAAGAGACCAAAATAACAATAAAAATTACTTAATGACTAAACATGCAATTTTACAAATTAAAAGATGAAATTAAGTTTTCAATTTCATTAAATTATGTGAATCAAACGTAATCTTAGTTTAGTTTTTGTTCAATGTCTAACCCAGATGCTAACTTAAAATTCTCTGGGCCAAGAGTAGCAAAAAATATAGCTAGAGTTTTGGAGCCTATTTATATTTGGATTCTAACGTGGGATATATTAACTCATTTGCTAAAGTCATTGTCTTTTATAAGGCAAATTGGATTTAAATAATCCAAACTTTGATCAATTGGCCGCTGCTGGTCCCAACTATGAAAATCCTCAATAACGGTCCCAACTTTCGACATATTTTCCCGTGGCGGACCGCCGTCAAAAAAACCCTAACGGCGTTAACTTTTTTTCGAGTTTCGAACGGATTTTTTAGGGTTTTTGTTCATATAGAGAATACAAGTCGAATGACGTATAACTTACCTCGAAACGTTGCTTCAAATTTCCCAATTTTAGTGTTTAAACTTTCAATTCGTCAAAGAAATCATCAAATTGAGAAATTTGGAACAACGTTTCGAGGTAAGTTATACGCCATTCGACTCGTATTGTCCATCTGAACAAAAGCCCTCAAAAATCCGTTCGAAATTCGAAAAAAAGTTAACGCCGTTAGGGTTTTTTTGACGGCGGTCCGCCACGGGAAAATATGTCGAAAGTTCGGACCGTTATTGGGGATTTTCATAGTTGGGACTGTGAGCGGCCAATGGATCAAAGTTTGGATTGTTAAAAGCCAATTTGCCTTTAAAATAAGATCTTGGGTTCAAATTTCAACAAGAGATGTATATTAAGAAGTAGATTAAGAGTAAGAATATGATAATATGACTGTTTAAAAAAAATAAAAATAATTATATTTGGATTATTTTTTTTTTTCGAAAAGTGACCTTAACAAGTTAAAGGGTTTATATGTGGTTTTCAAGAAGTTGAACGGCATATATATTTAGACTAGGTTATAAACCCGAGTATTACACGGGTTTGAGTAACAAAATGACGCAATTAAAATATATTTATGATGAATTACATAATCAATTGTATATAAATACATTTTATAATTACAAATACAATTTATAAATCTCTAAAACTTCTTTATACACAACGTACAGTTATCCGTGAAAAAGTTGATTGTTTCAGTAACAAACCATCTTTTGACAATGGTTGGCCTTGACTTTTATTTATTAACATTACAAATAATATGTGTGAGTAAATTGTCTTATTTGAAATTTAAACATAATTTTATCATGTGATGATGTTAAAGTAATTCAAGGAATGTATTTAATATTATATAAAAATATAAAAATAAATTAAATAAAATGTCGAATACAGACCCACAAACAAATTATCTATTACACACTTCGTTCTCAGTATCATATGTATAATAGAGAGAAATTAGGTTTAAAACCATGTTCGGATAAAATATTTTTCTTGCTATGTTAATTTGACCACTCTATCTAATATAAATATAACATAAATGAGGATATTAAATTGTAATGAATAATATTCTTAAAAAGGATTTATTTTGACAATCTAAGTCATTATAAAGATGTTTATAATTCGGCAACTTTTTGAATGTCATTTATTCAGATGTAATGGCTGATAAAAAAATTAATATTTTCTTCCACGGACACATCATTAGATTTTACACAATCCAAATAAAGATTTATTTCATTCCGAAGTGTTTAATATTGTCATTGGTTATATTTGCACTTAAAACTGTAGAAAAAAATTCAAATATATAAATTAAGTTAAAAAATATAAAACATTAATAATAAGTATTATTAATGTGAAAACGTAGTATCAATTAAAATTTTAAGAATTTTAAATTTTAAACATATAATGCACTAAGTATATTTTGAAAAAATAAATAAAAATTATTTTTAAAAAAAAATTAACATAATTGTGATGTAAAAAGTTATGTTTGTATTTCTTCAATATTCCTTTGATTTTGAATAAAATAGTATTAATATATAATCTTAATAATAATCAAATAAACGTTAAAAGAAAAATACAACTTAAATTTGTCACCATAAAAATATGATTGGTTTAATTTAAATTTTAACATAAAAATATGATCTATTTGTTTTATTGTTTTTAATTATAAATTGATATGTGTCAATAATTTTTTAAAATTAAATATAGGATTGACACATGACAAATTTAAAGAAAGATTAATAATGATATTGACACATAAGAAAAACATTTTAGGTAGTTTATTATAATAAATTACATGTATTTTATATGGACTAATCCTTAGTTTTGGGACAAAAAGTAGTGATGACTTTTCACGGGAGATGTGGGGAATATGTGCCAACTGCCGACAAAACCGGTAAAGACACACTTTAAAATCACATGCGTAATACCGATGTGGGATCTGTTTCTTTTTACCTCTATAATTAATAAATAATGGGTTTTGAAGACATATTGGTTTTTTTAAAAAATATAAATTTTGTTACCTCATGTGCTTTTGTTCTATAAATGTTTCCATTTCTGCAATAACAAGCTAGCAAAGCAAGCCATGCGCTATCAGCTATCAGTGTTAACAGTGGCGAGTTCAGAATTCTAGTTCACTGAGGGTAAAAAACAATTTTATTATAATGGGTCAAATGAGTTGGTAAAACCAGTCAAACAAGTTCGTTACAACAGATCAAATGGGTTAGTTAAAACTGTCGAATACCAAAGGGCTTCTAGCCTAGTTGTATTGTGATAAACAGGAGAAGCTGCACCTCATTGGGGAGAGGGTTTACTAATTTTATCCAGTTCCCGTTTATCTGATGGAGGAGGGGTGACGATTGGATCTGTCCTTGGATGTGTGCCCTTTTGGGCTTAAAATCAGTCGTTCAACCTCAAGCCGTTAAAAAAGTTAAAATTGTCAAATAGATCAGTTTTAGTTGGTCAAACGTATCAATTAACCAGTCAATGGATCATTACTATTTATATATAATAACCAAATTATTATATATATTAAAGATGGTGAAAAATGAATGATAAAAATAATATTATTAAATAGATAGTGCCCATGATATTTTATATATATATATATATATATATATATATATATATATATATATATATGGAGAGGTTCAAATGTTAACCCTCCCTTATAGCGTTAACCGCTTAACCCTAACATTTTTTGTCCGAATCTTAAAATTTTTTTTTTCATGGTTTTTATTATGCAAAAATAGGGGGGCTTTCTTTTTTGTGTTTTTGCTAATTCATCACCGTTTAGAAGTTATTGTAAGTGTAAGTTACTTACACTTACTTACATTTCCTGCATCAGATACGGATTGTAAGTAAGTGTAAGTAACTTACACTTACAATAACTTCTAAACGGTGATGAATTAGCAAAAACACAAAAAAGAAACCCCCCTATTTATGCATAATAAAAACCATGAAAAAAAAAATTTTAAGATTCGGGCAAAAAACGCTAGGGTTAAGCGGTTAACGCTATAAGGGAGGGTTAACAATGGAACCTTCCCCTATATCCTATATATATATATATATATATATATGGAGCGGATCAAATGTTAACCATTTTTATTGCGTTAACCGAATAACTACATCTTATTACTTTGGGTGTATGTTTTTTTTTTCTTTTTTTAATTAATGTATGCCTCACTTACATTAATAAAAAAATAAGAAAACACCTACACCTTTAGATTTACTTTAATGTGGGGCCCAAAGTAATAAGATGTAGTTATTCCGTTATCGCAATAAGAAATATTTAACATTTGAACCATCCCCTATATATATATATATATAATATAGGGGATTGTTGTATACATAACCCACTAAATATGCAATAACCCGAAAAACCCGTCAATAGCAAGTCAAATCTTCGAATTTTTTTTAACATTATTGTAAACACGTTTAGAACACCTTCTTATTAATGAGTTTGTGTAAATTTATCACCGTTTGAGATTTATTATCGTTGTAAGTTTTTAAAATTTTGTAACTTACAGTACTCTAAGTGTTTTTTCTCAAAATTTACAACGATGATAACTCTCAAACGGTGATGAATTTACGCAAACTCATAAAATAAGAAAGTGTTCTAAATGTGTTTACAATAATGTTAAAAAAAATTCAAAGATTTGGCTTGATCTTGATGTGTTATTTCGGGTTATTACAAAATTAGTGGGTTATTTTTTTTTATCATTTACCTGTATATATATATATATATAGATTATTGATAATTTGAAAACCACTTTTTATTGTGAAAATCCAGAAAATCTCATGTAAAACATACGTAACAAAATGTAAAAAACATAAAACATACGTAAAAACGTAAAAAAATTCCGTCAGGTCTGACGCAGTGTTACGTATGTTTTACAACGTCAAAAAATTTTATAAAATATTTTTTTGGCGCTTTTTTTATTTTTTTTTATAAAAATGTGTCCAATAATGTTACAAACCTGTAAATAAAATTCAAAAAAAATACGTTTGTTTTACACGAGTGTTCAAGGTTTTCACACTAAAATAAGGTTTTCATTTTATTAATCCCCTATATATATATATATATATATATATATTAATGGTAATGTATGGTGCATAGGTGTCTGATACACGCAATGACGCTTTGAAATTTAGACTTGGACCATCATTTTTAACTTTAAAAATTAGTAAACAGAGATGAGGATATTAAATTTGAGATATTTACTTAGACAGTAGGATTTTATAAAATTTGAGAGATTTACTTAGAGATTTGAGTTTTGTTGGTTTAGGAATTAAGTTTTAGGTTTTAGAGTTTACGGTTTAGTTTGTAATGAGGGATTTGATTTTGTTTTCTAACTTATATTTCTGCAAATGATATATAATATTCATTTTCAAAAGTGTACTGTGATAACACACCATAACACGCAGTATGAATAAAGCTAGTTTGATTAAATTTGGATTTTTTTTACTAAAAGAGTAAATTACGGTTTTGGCTAATGTGGTTTGATTTTTTAACTATTTCAACTCAAAATGGAATCTTTTATCAGTGTGTCCCCTATGGTTTAAAAAACTAACGATTTTGGTCTTTAACCGTAGTTAGGTTTGGGGGTCAAAACCGTTAGAACAGTTAAGTTTGGAAGCCAAAAGTATTAGTTGTTTAAACCACATAGCTACATGAGTTGATAAAAAAAAATTATATTTTAAATTGAAATTGTTAAAACACTCACATAAGTAAAACCATAATTAACAAAGAGGCATTGCCTCAATGGTACCACATTATTCTTCCAAATGGTAGGTCTTGGGTTCAAATCCATCCCACAACGAAAAATAAGTCTGAGGGGGGTCAGGGGGTTTTCCTAGTGGAGTTTCCTCATGGGCTGGTTGTGGTGGCTCATGGGAGGTCCTGGTAACTAGACCTTGGTGACATGACCTGGAAACAGTAGGTTCATACGATTGAGACATTCGCCCGCTGTTTAAAAAAAAGTAAAACCATAATTTACTTTACTCAAAAAGTATATCAACAAGTCAACAACCATTCACATATCCACTCATAGCAACCTTGTAATAATTACCATCATTCATAAGCTAAAGTCTATATATCACTGAAACCATTGAACTTCCACTTATTTTGTTCTCACAACCTACTTTGCAACAAGCAAAAAGCTAGATTTATTGGTGACAAAAGTATCAATAATAATCTCAAATTGTTTGTTCATAGATAAAAATATTTGTATGCCCTTCTAACTATAAACGGTTATTTTTAGTTTATTTAATGGTTATCATTTAAATGCATCCAATACACATACACACACGCATATATATAGAGATTATATCATATAACAACTCGATATTAGAAACTTAACTCTTAAAAATATTTCTGACCATCTTTTTTAAATCTTATAAAAAAGTTCTTTTATGTTAAATCGTTTAATAAATTTAAGCAGTTTATTTTACAACATTAAGTTTTTTTCTTTCATAATAAAAATCATACTAAAGTTGATTTCTAAACTCCAAATAATAAATAATTGATGGAAGCAAGAAATCAAACTATACAAATTAACAACTATTCCCACAACAAAGTCATACTTAATAAATAACTTTTCAAACTTATGTTTGAGAATATGATCTCTCCCTCACAACTCTAACAACCAAAGGTGTTCTCACAACATGAATTCCATCTTCCCATAACAAATATCCAAAAGAAAACCTCCCTTGCACCTTCTCCAACGGTCGAATTCTTACCTTAAACCTCAACCTAGTTTTTGTAGCATTGAAGAACAAGATTGATGGCTCAACCACAACACTTGTGCCTGGTGGTGCTTCAATTCGTGCGACATATAGAGATGAAGTAGGGCCCACATTTGTCACTGTCCTTGACACCGTTGTGGTTTTTGTCAACTCGGGAATTGAGATAGATGGGAGATTAAGGTTTCGTAGAACATTTGCTTTGCGAGGGCAAGGACAATGTGAGTGGTTTGCTAACAAGTTTATAACGCTATCGTTGAAGCCCATGGCACAAAGAAAATGAATGTAATCCGTGGTTGTCATGTTGTAAATGAGACCAGGGTTTATAGCTTTGTTGGGGTTTATGTGACCCCCTCCATAGTCAAATGGATCAGCCTGCTTGTGCGGAGCTGCTTCTGCAACAGCAGGCTGACCATTGTCATCCTCTATGGAACCTATATTACAAAAAAGTTATTAGTAATCATGAAAAAGACAAGTAAATGTTTGTTAAGATGTTAGGCAAAGAAGATGGATATTGTTACATGTTGTGACAAGGGCAGACTTTATGGCTGCAGGGCTCCATGTTGGATATATTGATTTGAGAAGAGCAACAATGCCAGAAACATGTGGGCAAGCCATGGAAGTCCCTGATTCTATTTTGAAGTCGAGTAGCGGGTTTTGATTCTTGGACCATGATGCCAATATGTTAACCCCCGGAGCCGCTACATCAGGCTGAAATGTATGTTTTGACTTTAAAATTTGGTCAAAATTAAAAGTCAAACTTTATCTATTTGACCTTTGGTAAGTCAAAGGGGTTTACCTTAAGTACTGTGGGAGAAAGGGAACTTGGTCCTCTAGCCGAGAAAAACGCAACTTCCGGAGATGTTTGTTTTCCGATAATTGTTTTCGTGACGCCAATCTTTACAACCGGGTTACTATGAAAGAAAAAACATTACAAAATCAATTCTAACTTATATTGCTTTTTTTATCAAAACTAGATGATTTTAACCAAACCTGGTTGACTCAGCATAAGTAACCAGAGATGTTCCAACTGAAAAGTCAACTTGAACACATGGGATCACAAAAGTCAAAGTGACATCTTTGGTTGGATACTGCGCGAAAATGATCCCCACACCGCCAGCTTCTTGAACGTTTTTAGCAGTTGAAGCAGCCGAGCTTCGTGAACGAGACTGGAAACATAGAATGATCTTGCCTTTTGCTAAACTTTCATTTAATGACCCGCGTTCACAACTCCTGCATATAAAAATACATGTTTTCGAAAAAAATAATGATAATAGTATCAAGATTTGTAGATAATTGAAGTTAAAAAAAGACCTTGCATCATTCTCATCTGCATCATCTGCAACAATGTCTTCACCATACACCAAAGGGTAGTACTTGTTGAAATATTTCCTTGTAAAGAATGCTTGACCCTGCATATGACTTGGCTTTTACTTTGACTTTTATGGTCAAACATGATTCTCTTCATATCCAAAATTGATATGAATTTCTTGTTAAGTTAACACGAACATTTCAATTGGGTCATTTTATAATATGGATAAAAAAGTTTGGGTTGGGTTGGCCTATAAACATGATTAAGAAAGTTATATTATTGCGATCGTAATCTGATTTGTTTAACAACTTCAATTGGTTGCATTTGTTAAAATATACATGTTGTGCAATTTTCAACCTGTTTGATGCATTTCTGTGATTTTTAACATTTTTATCTTGACTAGACTGATTCATAAGTAAATGCATTCATATTGGCATACCCTTAATGAGATTAAATGATGAATATTGTTAACACAAAGGGAAAAATACGTACGATAAACGTTTGATTGGTTCCAATTGTAATTGAGGTGGGGAAAGCTCTATCAATGGTGCTTGCAGCTACAGTTATAAGCCATGGAGCTGTGTTAGTAACGGTTTGAGGGTACGGACCTGAGTTCCCACAAGAAGCAACCACAGTGATCCCATGAGCCACAGCATGAAATGAGCCAATGGCTAATGGGTCATCAACATATGTAGCAAATGGTGGAGAAGTGCCCAGAGAAACAGAAAGCACATCCACACCATCATGGATGGAATCATCAAATGCGGCAAGAATATCAGCCGAGCTACAACCACCAGTTTCCCAACAAACCTTATATATGGCCAGATGGGATGATGGTGCACCACCTCTGGCTAACCCATGGGCTAGCCCAAAGAAACTGGTGTCTTTTAGCATCATTCCAGATGCAATGGAGGAAGTGTGGGTTCCATGACCGTATGCATCACGTGGTGATAGGAATTCAGAACCATCGCTTGTGTCCAACTCTCCAAATTCTGCTTTGTACCCGTTAACATACCACCGTGCACCAATAATTTTCCTGAATAATATTGCAGTTTAGTAAAAATAAACATGAGTAAACAAGAACATGAACTTGGTTTGACTTTGACTTTTGGATTCACATGAACAAGCTCTAAAACTGATGAAGAAAATTTGAACACTACTGAATAGTTTTGAGATAAAAGCTATGTGAATTATGTGTTCAATACAGTAATCATTTTATAGAAATCTTTCATGGTATGCTATAAATCTTGAACCCTAAAATTATGCATTCAACTCATAAAGGTCAAAGTCAAAATATATTGTTTTCCAATTATGGATATTGAAAGTTAAAATGGAAATTTTCTGAATACACTCATTAGTTTGAGATGATGTTATTGAGGGTCAAGTTTGACCATCTAAAGTCAAACTTTATACATTGATTATATTACAGCATAATTAAGAAACACACACTCTATATAAAAATTAAAAAAATGCATTTAAGCACCAAGCAATTAGAACTATAATTTACCTTTTTTTTATAAAATCTTGTGGATATCAAATACATTTGTGATTTGTCCATATTATAGGCAAATATTAGTTTATAAAATGCATCTTAACATGTTAGTAATCTCAAATAGTTAACGATCTAGTAATTCTCTATCGCAAGGATATACCGAACCTATTGCAGTTGGATTTATTGAATTGTTCTCCTTCTTCACATATGCCTTTCCACCTTGATGGTACCTTTTTCATTCCAATGTCATTAAAGCTTTTAGATTCAGGCCATATTCCTGGTAAAAAAAAGTCAAAAAGTTTGACTTTTGAGGTTGAACTGATTAATAGCAACATGTTTCCTATTAACTAATTGGAACTGAGGTTTTATCTTGTTATAAATACTTTCTTGAAAAATTTAAAGAACTTATACTAACTTGCTAGAAAAATACTAAACTTGTTTGACTTCAAAAGTCAAAGTCAAACTACAACGTACCACTATCAAGGAAACCAATGATAGAACCGACGCCCGATTGACCTTTGGAGAGTATCCCATTGACCAAATGAGGATTCACATTGAGAAAATCCCAACTCCTTGTTGTGTGAAGTTTATAAATTCTATTAGGAATCACACGAGCAACTCCTGGCAACTCTGCATGCATCAGACTTATAAGAATCAATTCGATTTGTTTGGACGTATCATCGATCCAATTTTTTAGTTTCATGTATAGATCCTTACATCAGGCTTGTTGGCTTCACTTGATTTTGAAATAAATGTAACATTTTTTTCAAAATTTTACTTTAGAAGTAAACTTTTTATTTACCAAATTTATGAATACTTGATGCTTTTTTAGAGCTTTAGCACCTAAGCTTATTGTTTTCGTAAGTTTCTTGTACCCTTTTCTACAGTTCCATTTTATTAGAAATAAAATACATTTATCCATACTGAATTAGGCTAACTGCACAAAAGTTAACATGTATTGTATTTCCCGTAAATTTCCGTCCCCCCTCAAAACGTTCAATCTCCGTCACTGCTAATATGGTTGCCATAACCGGTACCAGTGCTTAAAAGTTGTTTTCAATATTTTGGCTTGTGGCTTGTGCAATTGACTTAAGTGGGCTTTCTAAATTCATCATACTAATGACTACAAAAATGAAAACTACTCATCAACATGAATAAAATTACCTGCAATTAATAAAGCTTGAGTTGGGGTTAAAACTGCAGCAAACCCAGAAAACCCGTGCTTGTAACTATATACAATCGATTTAGCCGCAGCTTCTTTGCTATATTCATCAATGACAAATAGTTAAACGGGTTGATTAACAATCAGCATTTTTTTTAAAAAATTTTCATTATATTGACCCTAGTTTCATTTTCTAGTTTTTGTTTAATGTACAAATTGTAAAGACTAGATATATGTTCTGACTTTCATGGTCAATCAAGACAAATTTAATTATTAATATACAATATAATGGCATTTACTTATCATTTGGAACAGAAAATTCTGATGCAGAATTATGTATAATGCTAAAAACGCGTTTTTTTTCATTTTCTTTTTGATGAATGTGGAAACTTGCCTACGTGGTAAACCCTCGGGTCCTCCCAATACTTGACTAACCAAGAGGAGCAGGTAAAACGCAACCACAAACAAACGTGTAAGTGGCCTCAAAAGAAAATCGCCTTAAGTGAAAATTGCAGTTGAAACCTCTAGTTGTCTCTCGTGGTCTCAAGTTCAATTAATTTGGATTCAAATTATGTTCTGTTTATTTCTAACAATTTATTATCAATTTCATAAATATTTTGTTCCTTATGTTTCTAATTTCTATATTAAAAAAAAAAAAAAAAGATTTTTACATGGTCATATATAGGCACACACAGAAGATTTATAGATATATAATTCTACCTTTCAAGGATTTGTGAGAGAATCCCATGGTGAGTATCTTGAAGAACTTGTGGGTCAGTGTGAGTATTATGTCCCAAATAAACAATATAAACCTGAAAATTGGATTAAGCATTCTTGAAATTCAGCCCAAAAATAAAATTCAAATTGTCACACTTCAAATATGAAGAAACATTAAAAAAGGACACACCTTGCTGCTTGAAATGGCCACCACAAACCATTTTTTATGGAAGACTAAAACTAAGAGAAGAACATAAACCCATGATGACAACCCCATAAGAACTTAAAAAAAAAACAAAAAAAAAAAAAACAAAGAAAAACTGAAATGTTTTGGAAATTATAACCACAAATACCCTTTTCACTCAGACACTAACACATCATGGACAGAAACGCTTTAAACATGTATAATCATAGCAAAATGATGTGAATTTCAGGGTTGTTTTTTTAAAGATTCAAAAGAAAAACAAAAGGCAAAAAGTTTTGAGTTCATAACAAATTTGTAACTTTCAATGTAATTTCGTCATGATCTCAAAAACAGGGTTTCAAATTAACCAGAAACATTAAAAAAGAAACAACGATTCCTCATAAAGATTAAGCTTTTCTCCAAAAATTGGCAAGAAATAACCTTGAAAATCCAAAAAAAAAAGGTCAAACTTTTGACTATTTACCAAAAGATTATATTTTGGAGAAGCTCATTACGTGCAACTGGAAGAGGTATAATGATCAAAGAATGGAACTTTATTAAAAAAGAAAATCAACCAAGATCATTCTAAGAGTAAACAAACATGCAGGCATTTAAATAATGAATTTGTAGCATACGGGTAACAAAAATGTTTGGTAAGATTAGGGCCCACAAATGATGAATTACCTGCTCCCACAAGTATGCATCCTACTGTTGATTCCAATTGATTTTACGCATGAAAATTTGTAAGTGTCTTCATGGTGGAATTGGGAGTGTACAAAACACGTTGACTTGACTTTACAGCATTCTCGAAGAACAGTGAGAGGGCCGGTGAGGGATAGATCACTTGCAAGTGTCGGATTTTGATTTTTGAGTGGTTCTTTCAACTTTTACACACACCAATTGAACTTAGGCTCCCCACAATAAGCGTGTTGGTGAGGGTGCATTTGGTGGCATGTGTTTGTCACACGTTAGACCGTGTGTAGTGGATGCCCACGCTCCCGGCAGGATTCAACCCTTTGGTAGAGTTCAATTCGCACACCGCCCCCCTTTCCGGCAGCCTCCCTTTCTCGCACCAAGCAGCCCCCGCTCCCCCCCGGGGTTCGTGATTGGTGCTTTGAAAAAGAGACCGTTTGATAACGGTCATTTTTAAATAATAATAATAATAATAATTTTTATTTCCTATTTAAACTCTTTCACATGTTATAAATTACACTTTAAAAATAACATATTTTTACTCTCTAAATCTTCTCATTTTAGAAATTTACAAGGAGAAGATTCTTCTCGCCAACCTCAAATCGATGGGGCATATGCCTCCTGAAGAATTCGATGACGAAGAACGGTCGATTATAAAAAAATCGAAATCAAAAATATTCGATAAATATCATTAAGTTTAATTTTTATTTGAATTGTTAGTTAGTTTATTTATTTAAGTTTGCGTTGTAACGTTTTTGTTTTTACGTGACTCATTTAATTTAATGTCAACCTTTTTATTTTATTATATATTTTAATTATTAATTTACATCTAAAAAATGATAATTAAAATTATACAGTGTTAATGATGTGACACATTGAGGAAAGTTTTTCAGTGGGGTGATCACTGAGAGGATTTAATGTTTTCTGTGGGGTGATGATGTGACATAAAATTTTAGTAAGGAAGGATTATAATGAGGCGATCACTATGGATAGTCTTAGAGAAGAAGATGAGTAGAGGTAATTGTAATTTTTGCACTTAAAAAGTGCTTTAATGTGCATATTAAATATGGGGTCTAAACACTAAAAACAATTTTATATTTATTTATTAAATATATTTGTAGATTAATGAATGTTTGTTTAAAAGAAAAGAGAAAAAAAGAAAAGAAAAAAGAAACGGTAATGTGAAAGAGAGATGATGCATGTGTAAAGGATACGTTAAGGCCGGAAAGGAGGAAATTGCATGTGTAAAGAATTGCAAAAAAAACTAAGGTGACAATAATAATTATAATGCATGTGTTAAATACACTCGCTTACAAGTCTTATTAAATCAACTTATTTTTAGATATTTAAACTTATTTTAAACCATGTATTAAAATAACTGAAAAAGAAATGTGATATATATTAGAAGAGATAAGTGTTATTTGATTTTAACTATATGGTTTTCATTTTGTTTGTGTTTCAGTATTTCAGTCTAACTAGTAAAGTAACCGCCACGCGTAGAGGCGGTACCAAAACCAAGGCCGCCCCTGGGTAGAGGCGATGTGGGTAACCGCACTGGCCCGACAATTTTGGGAACTCGTAATTTAATTTTTTAATATACTAAATATTTTATATTAAAAACACATGACTTAAGGATTACAAAAATGAATTTATTTTAAAGTGTAGGAAATTATTTTCATGCCCTTTAAACTATTGGTGTTTATCGATTCGGTTAATTAACGGTGTATTCGGTTCGGTTTAATTGTTTTCCAATTTTTTTCCTATCCGAAAATCAAACCGAATTTAAGAAGTGGTTCGGTTAGGTTTCGGTTAAATCCAAATAAGCCGATAAAAAACCAAATAAACAGGTTAAAATTCGAATAAATCGATTAAAAACTAAATAAAGCGGTTAAATCCGAAGAAACCTAATTCAGATTATATACATTATTAATAAGGTAATAAGTTTAAATTTAAATTTTGTTTAATCGTTTAACCAAACAAACCGAATTCAAGACCGCTCATGAAAGGGAACCTTTTTTTTCTCGCCCCAGGCCCCTAAATTTTTTTTGGTTCACGGGGCCGGCTCTGATCAAAACGTAATAGACTTGGAATTTATTTCGTCAAATGAAAACACATTATATTTGACATAACTTATCTCTTAAAATAATTTACGTTACGTGCTATATTTGACCCAACTTGTTTTCCAAAAATTTTTGTATTGAAATGTGTATCAACACCGAATTTATAGAAACCTTACGTAAAACTAAACACCTAAGAAATTATTAATTTTAGCTAAGAAAAAAATGGGTAAATTAAAAACGTTAGAAACTTGAGGAAGTTAAAGCAACATTTTACAAAGTTTTTAGAAAATTGAGAAGGTAAAAGTGTGAAACCCGAAAGCATATGATGGAAATTTAAAGTTTAGATATCAGTTTTGACAACAGTGACTGTTTATGGATGAGTGATTTGATAACGGGAGACTGTCAAAAAAATGAAAAAAAAAGAGATGGAAAAAGAAGAAAATAAAGGATGTTGAAAAGAAAAATAAGAAAAATGATGGAAATTTAAAGTTTAGATATCAGTTTTGACAACAGTGACTGTTTATGGAGGAGCGATTTGATAACGGTGGACTGTCAAATAAATGAAAAAAAGAGATGAAAAAGAAGAAAACAAGGGTTGTTGAAAAGAAAAATAAGAAAAATGTGAGAAAATGAAAGTAGAAAAAAAACGTTAGGGGAGGGATTCGAACCCAGCTCCAAAACATCACGCTGGCGTCTTGAATTTATACTGTTGAATGAAAACATATTGTATTTAACTCAAATTGTTTCCAAACAAAATTCATGTTGAAACTTATACAAACTAAAAATGTACATAAAATAAGCACGAAAACGTATGTTATTTAACCCGAGTGGTTTCTGAATTTTTTTTACATAAAACGTGAATCAAATTAAATTTATATCGACACATAATTGGTATTTGGTTGTTCAAAATTTTAGAAATTCATGAGAGTCAAAATAACATTATAAAAAGTTTTTGAAAGTTGACAAGTGAAAATGTCATCCCAAAATGCAACAAAAATAAATAAATAAAACTGAAACCTTACAAACTCAAGGGGATGAAATTGATATTTTATATAATTTTTTTAAAGTTAAGGGATTAGACTGTAAACATGGAAAGTTAATGGAGTAATTGTTGGTGAAAAACCATAGATGTGAACTACTGTTAGGAAGAATTATTGCAGACCACTAAAAAATGACATAGGGAAGGCTTGAACTTGCGTCTACTCTTTCAAAGAGAAAGGAAATTACCAGCTCCTCTATGCCTAACTTGATGATTACCTTTGAAAAGAAATTGAATATATATTTAAACAGATTGAGTTGGATATATATATGATTGGTCGCCGACGTTGGTTTTTATTATATATATAATGCTTGACAATTAATATTGTTAAAAAACTCTGTTTACTTGAAAGGTATTTTAAACAATAAATCTTAAACTAGTTATAAATATTCATCCACCTTCTTGATATCAAAATATATAGATAGATTCACCCCTTTTTAGTTTAACATCATATACTGTTTGACTTTTATATAGGATGTCTAATGTTCGAATATGGACTGAAACATATTTGCTGAGGCAATGTTAGAGGATTTACTTTGTTGTGTGATTCTTTGCTTAGGCATACGTCCCAAAGTGTCAAATTCAGGGGATGGTTGAAATCTCATATTGGATGTTTTTTGTACCAGGTCATTTAAATAATATGTATATTTTTTAGGTGTCTAGTTTTAAATAGCTAAGATTGCAAAATCGCAGTATTACTATCATCTTCAGGAGTATAATCATGTATACCTTTTACTTAAAGAAAGGGTTTTATTTTTCCAATAATAGTTGTTTTTAAAAGGAAAAATTAAATTTTTAGTTTATTTTTAGAAAATGTTAAGATAACGAACAATGGAGACTCTATTTGTTGAATCTCAAACTACAATCTTTACAGGGAAAATAGGAGCATGGGGTTTGATCAGATGATACAAGATGATGCGGTTTATAGGGGTTTGTTTAAGGCAAATGAAACATTACAACATCCGCTCTATTATTAAAAAATAAATAAATAGATAAACCCTAGCTTAGAGTCTCTAAAATCAAATGATCTCAATTTTTTTAGATAGATTGGCTTTTTGGTTGTAATGAATTTTGATTGGTACACATCAAATGTCTCTGATGTAGAATTTCTCGTTTTATATTCGTAATTTATCTATTCATTTTGTTGTTTGTGATTTATACTATGTAGCTTTCTTTTATATGATTTTTATAATGTTTGTATCTCAAACCCAAATAAACGATGATGATTTCACTATATATTTTTAAAAAAAGGCCCCAATTTTTATCATTCACTTTAAACCATCAAAAGCTTAAGCCCATTGATGAAGGTTTTATACCCCCTCTTTTTCCGTCCATAGTGTTGCTTTTTCTACCAAAAAGTTATTTTCAGTTAAAAATATGGTTTCGTCTCCCTTGCTTCAAAAAAACATGTATTCTAGGACCCTTAAATTTCCGCCCTCCTTTCAAAGCATTCAAGCTCCGCCACTGCTTAAGTCAGCCCTTAAAACATAAGAACATGACACTTTAAATAGAAACTTAGAAAGGAGCCATGAATATGATGCTGATCATAATCATGACAATCAAAAAGAAAACCCACCAAAAATTAAGAAAGGATTGGTTCTTGTGGATATTTTTTATGGAGTGAAGTTGGGCATATTTTCACAAATTGAAAAACCACTTCTTGAAGGTAAGGGTGCATTTCTGACAAAGATGAAGATACAAATTATAAGAGTTAAAATTTAAGATGTCACTTCAACATCTTAATCAGAAAATCTGTATTAGGCTGCCCACAGTGCGCCCTTTAAGGGGCTGCACGTGGGTGATGTGGAAGCTGCAAGTTGGGAGGGCGCAGTGGAGGAGGTAACATTTGAGGCTGCATTTGTTGTGAGGCACGTAGCTACGTGCTTTGCATGTATTTTTTTTTTCAACTCCCATCAAAAATATATAATTGGTATAAAATGTGGTGCATGTGGGAAGAATGGGTTGAAGGTAAAATGTGTTTGTTGGAAGAATTGTTAAAAAGCTGATGTGGTATGCTGATTAGGATGCATGTGGTAAATACACCCTTCTAGCGTTGCGGATAGTCTTAGTCTAAATGAAACACAAAACAAGCCACATGGTACATATTGTTACTATTGTATCATCATTGTTGTAATCACTATTGTTACTACATCAACCCTTATAATTGTATTCAAGTTGATTTTCTAAATTTCATTAGCTCGCTATCAAAACAAGCTACATGACACATACGAAAGTTGTCGACAGGTTTAAGATACAACTGCAGCAGTGCAACAGATAATCCAACATCAAAACAACAAAAGAGAGGGGGTGACATTTGATACACAACATGCTCTATTTCACCAGGATAGTCATGTTCTAGTTAACCAAAAGTCGTTGATGGTTTGATCTGCTGTGTGTGGATCAAAAAGCGATGGTGGCCCCATACGGAGGAACCGCGTACCAGCTCTCGATTCTTCTTTTAGCCGTAGACTGTAGTATCATGGAAGTTACCTCAAAACCAACTCTTCTTTAAAGCATAACATATGATAAGATGATGCATCTTTGAACCTTCTTCAAAAAGGTCTAATAGGTAAGCTACATAAGCAATAGATTGATTGTCTTCTCCAGAAACAGGCTCGATTCCAACGCATCAGCCTTTATAAGAATCAAGGCTCGATGGAGATAATGATCGCGTTTTAGGTTGGTTAATGGTTTGGTGGTTCAATATTAACACATGCGCTTAACATGACTCATGCAACCACAAGCAACCCTATGCATACGTGTTGAATCAGTGCATGTTTTAATCCCTAGAGGGAATACATATATATAATTTGTTGTAAAATCTCTCTGAGTAGAAATAATTATTACACATATATAACATTCTTTTATGTTTATATATAAATTCATCATCATTAGTTGCATGTGTTAACAAAACCTTGAACATCACAAGCTCATTGAATTGTGAAAGTTGCATCCACCATTGCACATAAGACTTCAATCATTTAAACTCTTATGATAAAACTAATATCAGTTCTTGCTATCAACTTTGAAGCAAAATCTCAAAATCCTCACTAACCTCTTTTGTACAATAAGAACAATCGCTAGTAGCAATACAAGTCGAAAATCCAAAAGAATGATGTCCATGCAAGCCCTTGGGCACAACGTAAACAATTCACAAGCCCTTGGGCACAACGTAAACAATTCAAAAGCTTGAACAATCACGCTAAAGAACATATACATGATACATCCACCACAATTCTTTGATATTAGGTTCTGAAACGTTCAAACTCATGTTCATATTCCACATAACAAGAAACAACTTGCATTTACCGCATAATATTCTACCAACCACAAGAAGTACTTACAAATAAGCCGCCTTCAAAAGCAACACCTTTAGGTTTTTACATCCAGAATCAGGTTTTTTTTCATTCTTCTGTCACCATGGGTTCTTACAGAGTAACTTCTGCAGAAAGGAAATACGGGATTTCATGAGCAAAATGTATTTGTATTTGTATTAGCCACAGAAACACGCGTATAATGCTTACTGATTTTATTTTGTCGATTAGCAGATATGTATGCATAGAGAACCGCCAGTATAATGAAAAGCAATGCAATCTGCATCAACAGCATGGCACATATTATTGTCAATGAACAGTAGGAAATCATAAGGGCAATTTTGGACAAAAAACGAATTGATGAAAGGAAGAGAATACTTACAAGAACTGGACTATAGCTTGGCTCGTTCTTAACTATATAAGATTTCCTGATGAAAAGAAAATCCAGTCAGATATCAAAACATGTGACCATAATAACCCTAATCTTGCATTGCAACAATGAACAAACGCGTGATTTACGCTAAAACTTTGCCAAAACATTTAAACCTTTTATTTTTATTTATTTATTTTGGTGTTGGGGGGGGGGGGGGGGGGGGGGGGGGGGGGGGTTGGGTTCCCTTGCATGACATGAACATAATGAGTCATCACTAATAAGTTTTGGGTTGAATAATATAACACATTTAATACACTCAGCAAACTTAAAATTATATAAAGAGAATCTAAAATAATATAATTTATAAGTTCAACCCAGCCTGATTAACATTTTTGCAGCTTTATTACAACCTGTTTAAGACCAATGAAACACATCTTAAGATGGAAATTGTTGAAATTTTAACAGGTGCTTTGATCTGTGTTTTTCAAGTGATTATGTGCAATGGAATAATCAGAAATTAGATAAGAAAATGGTTGAAGAAGATAGCATTTGTAATATGCATTCTACTAAATGAAATTGCAGCAAAAATGTTCGTGTTCGACAAGATCCACATTTTTTTTTAAATTTAGATACTATGACCAAAAAGACCATTTAAAAATAAATAAATAAATATATTGATAAAAGAGAGGTATTTCTCAAAGAAATTAGTGAATAATACCTGTTGTTAAGCACGCCAGAGTCCTTGCATATTTTTTGAGCTGCTTCTATCCTGGTGATTGTTGTTCTGGCATTGGGATCACGCATATCAACCTACACAACCCAACCAACCAAAACGGTTATGACTTTCCACCTTTTAATACCATGAAATCAAGTTGATTAAACTTGACAAGTTTTAGTAAGTAATACCTTTGACTTGAGCATGGAAGAAAAATCATAAAAAGCCTGGTACACATCTCCCATCGTTCTGGTCCGATCAATTACTTTTGCAGTAAGACCTAACACAATTACACAAACAGAGATCTAAGTTAAAACGATCCAGATACTTATTCAAAACTGGCCAAAAAAAATAGAGAAAAAAAAAACTTACCACGTCTCATCTTCACTACACCCCGGAAAACTTGAATGTTGTTGTAGCATAAAGCTAGGGTTCCAATTGCCATGATCTGAAAAAATATTAAAGTTTTAGATTAGACTGGTATTAATATAGTAAACATTATGTTGCTAATAGTGGAAATGTAAGAAATTTACCTGAGGTATAGCACAAAACCTGAAGATAGCCGGATCACGCAAGTCAGACATATACTTCAAACAGTCTTCAATGTGAATTAAAGCGTTTGTAACCATATCATTAAGGCATTGAATGGCCTTCTCAGAATTTTCTTCATACTTGAGTTCCTCTAGTTTATTCACATATTTACTCCATATCTCCCGAGGCCAAAACATGCGTGACTTGGGTATCTCGTTTATATCCTCAAGATAATCTCGTATGATATTTGTTTTCTGCAATTTTTTATGACAACATACAATGTTAAAATCAAAATACCATATATCATCAAGGCTTAAAATGATGATACAAAATATTTACCTGAAGAAATAAACCCATAGAATTGGACAAAGAATCAGGAAACATGATCTCTGTGCCTGAGGCATGGAAGAGTTTTGACAACCCTAATCCAACAAGTCCAGCAACATAATGACAATACTCGTCATAATCATCAATTGTCTCCACCTGCATACATTAAAATCAACTCATTTTTCCATTCTCACAACTAAACTACAGGAAGAAACACATCTATGGATATGGTAACAAGTACCTCTTTACATATAAACTTTGCCATTCCTGCACCCATTCTCATGGTTATATTCTCTATTGCCTCCTGATAACTAAAGAATGATCGGAGTATATAAATTAATTTTGTAATTACCAATTCTCTTTAACGATAATCAATCAAAAATTTATATGTTTAATGGTTACCCTTTCTTAAGCTCTAGAAAGGCAGTGGCAACATGATGGAACTGGTCCATGAGAACTTTGTACTCCTTTGTACCACCTTCAAGATAAAATAAAAAGCAGCCTAAGCATACATATCATATGCAGTGAATAATAGGCAAGCCAGCAGTAAGCATAGAACTCACATGCAAAGTGCCAGTCAGGATCGTAGATATGCTTATGAAAGGCGTTCAGAATGGGTACTTTGATATCAGCATCTATGCTTGTATCATCCTCTGGTTAAAACAAAAAAACAGCCAAATTACTAAGTCATGTAAAACACATGGATTTTGCATAAATTCTTTAGTAGAAAAAGAATTGATGTTATAAGCTTTAGGAGTATTTAGGCATACCGACAGTGTCCAGAGCACGAAGGACCAAATAGAAAATGCACACCTGCATTTTAAAAAGAAAAACTACAATCAATTTAACACATCACACGGCAAGGAGGCTTTGTATGTTTAAATGAAGCCCGTGCATATATATTTGCATTAAGAAAAGTTTACCAAGCAAGTAACGTAAATGTAATTGCAGCTGTATAACAAGTTCTTATGTGTAACGACCTATTTTGGAAAACATTATAAATAAAACATGATTGGTGGATGATTGTGTTTATTTTAATTAAAGGGTGTTTTATAAGATTTAATAATCTTAATTATATAATTTATTTGGTTGGTGTTTAAATAAATATATTGTAGTGGGTGTTAACTAACTTAATTAATTTGGAAATAAGTTAGTTTTAACTTGTAATTGAGGGGCTAAAAGTGACAATTGCTGAAACTTAATTAAAAGGGGGTTTATTATTTGACTTTGGTCAAAATACACACACTTCATGTGTGTATGCGTGTGCTGGAGACGACCCAGACAAAGAAGAAGAACAAGAAGAGCTGCAATTTTCAAAATTGGGGCTTCAAATCTGAAAGGATCATTAATGCAACTAAGATTTTGAGTTCTCCTTGTTTCATACTACATTTAGGTATGGAGTGTTCTTGATGGGGATTTCGTGGGTCTTCATTGGGGGTGTGGATAGGATGGTTAAAATCCAAAATTGGGAGTTTATATGGTGTTAGTTGTTAATAGTTTTCATATTTATAACATCTAAAAACACATTTGTGATGATTTCATGATTTTTGATATCATGGTGTTGATGGGGTCTTGCATGGTTCTTGGGGGATAAGAACTTGGGGATTTAATTCAATGTGTAAACATGAAATAGATGTTAATATGAGATTTTGATTGATAAATAGGTGATAATGTTGAATCTAAATGATTTTCAATCAAAATATGGGGTTTTATGGAGTTCATATAAAGGATATACATATGTGCATAAATTTACTGCACAAAAGGTGCTTGATGAAATGCCAAGTTAGGCATTTGACTTAAAATTAGTTTAAAACTAATGGTGGTATGAAATGTGAGGGGTGTATAAACTCAACAAAGGTGAATTGATATGATTAAGGGTCAATTGGAAGCAATCGAATTTAAAATGGTGACATTGGGGTGAATGAGTGTACTTTGACTAATCGTAGTCAAACTTTATATTAAACCTATTAGTTGTGATAATAGGAATTGATAGTGAAGGTGTAAGTGGCACCAAACGACCCGGGAAGGAATGGGTTATAGAGGATAGCGCGTTGGAACAAGGTAAGTCACCCAATCTTCTATTTGTTATGTGTAATGGTGTTATGCATGAATGAATATGTTGTGAAAGATTGACCTTATGGTGAATAGATGATATTGGTGCTTATTGATAGACAATAATAAGCAATAGGTGATATATGTTGCTTGATTTTGTTGGTATGGTGTTTTTATGCTAGTTCATGATTGACTTGGTGTTAAATTGTATGTGTGTTGAATGATTTGAATTATTTCACAAGGTGTGTGAATTGTAATTGAAATCAAATCAAATTGGTGTTTGGAATCACAAGTGGTGTGATCATGACATTGGATTATTCATATGGTGTGTGAATGTCCTTTGTTGGGTGTAATCAAGTTAGTAAAACACAAGTGGTGTGGTTTACTTGACTTGAGAAATCTTGTGGAATAAGATTTCAAAGGAGTTTTGGGTGCAAACGACCCGTTAGTAAATCGTTTGAAATTATGACCATGATGATCATAAATTGGTGAATTAAGGTGTTCAATATGATTATATGGTGTTATATAATGTTTATGGGGGTATTGGAATGGTCGGAATCGAGTGGAATGGGTCGAGGGGGCGTAAAACAGAAAATTTGGCCGTGCAGGTAGTGCCCGACGTATCATACGCCAGGGATTCGCCAACCAATACGCCACCTTCAGCTCAAAAGTTGAAACTCTCTGTGATATGCCCCAGATACGCCAAACTCATACGCCAAGTATTGAATTTGACCAAAATTGACTATTTTGGTCATGTAAGCTCGGGCGGGCGAGGCATGGTGATCTTACTTAGTTCTAATGAACTAATGGTGACTTAATTAACATGTTTTCAGGTGAACGGAAGGGTTAAAAGCGGTCGTGATCGGAATGCTTGGCAAGGACTCGGATCAAACATGTTTGGGGTTTTTCTTTGTTGGTTTAAAACAAAGGTTTTTATGAACAACTCTAATGTATTTTATGGTTGTTGAATGTTTAATTAACATCAATTATTTTGTAAAGTCCATTCAAGTGGGGTGTTTAAGGTGTTAATTACATTTGTCGGTTTGAAAAATCTGGGACCTAAATAGAATAGTTGTTTTAAAACACGTGTCATGCGTGTGTGGGTTTTGGGGCTTACATTATGACCTCTTTGGCTAAAAGAAACACTAATTGACAAACAATTCACCTAATAAAAGTACATATAAAGGCATCTGGGTTCACACTTTTCACTGTATACTATTTGTGTGCAAGTCAAAAATGAAATAGAAGTATTGATGCTGTCATGCTGAACTGCTGTTTATTGTGGCAATACTCTTTCAAAAATGTAATATGATGAACACATATGCAGATGATTGCATAGATGCAGTCACACACACACACACCAGCACTAATTACACAGAAGTACCTGTTGTAGACATCTGAAGTAAAATACCACAAATTCTTTTTATGAAATCATGATCATTCAGATCAGAGAAACTAACAAAAAAGTAATTGATATGTTAATCGCGTGAACTATATTTCGAAATTTCGAATCTTTACACCATTCATCCAGGATCCGCGATATCAAAATGGACATCGAAATCATCTAAAAAACAATTGCAATCTTAGCCGATGATTACTAGAACACACGTAAACAAGATGGCGATTGGTTCGTTAAACTTATTTTTGATAATCGAGAAATGTGACGATCCGAATCTATTTGCTGCACAAACACATGAATCGCAAAACTCTAAAAAAACAACAATGTTTGAAGATTAATTACAAAGTTAGCATATAATTACTAAACACACATAAGCATAACCTTAATTGGTTCATCAAACACAGTTTCGTTATCGATCAAATTAGGCTGTTTCCTAATGCATACCGCAGTTTGTATCGTTTTCGAACAAAATTTTCAAACAAATCTGTGCAAAATTTTGAATCCAATGACTCATGAACAGAATAATTAGACATCAAAATCATCTAAAATCAACTTACAGCGTCACGAAGTTCAGGATTAAGCTGCTGAATAACGAGAGCGAAGCTTCTAGAAACCTTATGAAGCATTGAATAACAGAATCCCCAGTGTGGCTCCGGCGGGATCTGCTTCTCAGCCTTCTTCGCCGCCATCTTCAACTTCAACAGCGGGTAAAAATCGTCAGGATGCTTCAACACCGCCTTTAAACTCCCCATTTTATCGCAAGATTCGATCGATTACACAGATTTTTATCAAAATTCCAGATCGTAAGAAGGATTTTTTGTGGTGGATCCACAGATTTGTGTGACAATGGAGGTTGTGTGGTATATGTGTGTTGAGATGGGCTGGCTATATATAGTAAAAAACTGGAGACGGGATCCAAACAATCGCATGTAAAAGGAGTTCCCCTGATTTGGTATTCTTTTTTACGAGTTTTAAATAATATTAATGGTTTCTAGTCTATCGATAATCTTTTGAGTTTTTTTGATACGAGGTCTTGGTTTCGAGTCTTATTTAGAGCAAAAAAATTGTTGTAAGTGAGATTAAAGTTGACATATTTGTCAGGAGTGATGGACGTTTGTTGTGAGTTTCCTCATGACACGTGGGTTGGTTTACCGCGTTATGTTTTTCGGATAGAAGGTTGATATATTTGTTAGGAGTGATGGACGTTTGTTGTTTAAAAAAATAGTAAATTTAATTGTCTTTAAACAAAGTTTATTGTCTTATTGATTGGGAACTTTATAAATTTTTAGAGTAAATCGACGAGATGGTACATGTGATTTGTTAGTATTTCATTTTTTGTATGTAAGTTATAAATTACTTATATGGTTCTAAAAATTGAAAAAACTGGTAATACATACAGTTCTTATGCAAAACTAATTTAGTCTAGCATGTGAGACTATGTGTAACAATCCAATTCACTCCATATCTACCAAGATATTATTGGCATTTATATTGTAAATATTCTAAATAAATAGTTAGTTAGAAAGGATTACTACTTCCTAGTTTAGCTCCTTAATTCCCTCTTTGTATTTGTATATATACGGTTATTCGTGATTAGTTAAAACCAAGGGGAATTATTCAAACTATATCTGGCAAAATGGACAGGTTGGGTAACAGGTTAGGATGGGTGTGGGTCAGGATGGATGCGGGTCAGGATGGATGCGGGTCAGAACGAGTTTTAAGCAAAATTAATTCGGGTCTAAATGGATTGTTATTAAAAAAACATCAATTTAGTTTAACTTAAAATGTGTTATGTGTATACAAATAGTATATTTGGATAATTTTTAGTGATTTTATCATCAAATATGTTATTAAGCATTTTTAAATAGGTGAATCCATTGCATTTATATAGTTTTTTGGTTACCCATCTTGACCCGCATTGTGTTTAAGTGCAACACATCTCAACTCATTCAATATTATGATGTTACATATTTCAAATCATTATACTACAAATGTTTACTCAAACCAACTTTTTTTTTGATTTGGGTAAAAATTGTCACTTATATTTCAAATTAACATGGTATCATTCTCCTCTAAAGCTTGATCACGACCATATTACCTTGCTGTCAGCCATAGGAGACACCAATAACCCTACTCCCAAGACTCAATCCTTGCATCAGGTTTACACTGTGAACAACATCCAGAGACACATCATAACTCTCTTTTATCGCGTTAATAAGTATAACTCTATCAAGTTCAATTTAAAACTTTGTTTTGTTTTTTATTATCATTGTTACATATGTATAATATTTTCTTCTTTTTTATATGTGCCTGAATTCACATGCGTGATTATGATTTAAAACAATTGTAAGTTTCTGTTATAGTTTAGCGACACATTTAATGTAATGAAAATTACACTGATGCCTAAATGAATGTTATATTTACGCAAATACATAAAATTTGAAAGGTTCTACATGTGTAATAATGATAATCAAAGAAAAAATAAAAAATTGGATGGATCGATGTGAGTTACACGGTTATAACATCATAATAAATGTGGGTTAGTAATGTGTACGTATGTAGCAAATTTTTACATGCCGTTCAAAAAAAAAAAAGTATATTTTTACATTGAAGGCAGAGCTCCCGAATTTTGAAGTGAAGTTAAAGGCATCCGGCTCCTTTTGTTTTTTTTTTTTTTTGAGCGGTAAAGGTTTCAATTGTGTGAATCCACTGTTTCTAAGCCATGTTACCAAGGTTTGGTTACCTATACCTCCCATGAATCACCACAACCACCCTAGGAGAAAACCCCACTAGAAAAACACACTGACCCCCCACAAACCCCTTTTTCACTACGGAAGGGATTTGAACTCAAGACCTCCCATTTAAAAGAATCTTGATATACCATTTAGACAATGACTTATTGGTATTCGGCTCCTTTTGTTAATTTGCTCTTTGTCCATTTAGTTCACGGGTCAAACTTTGTCTTAAAAAGTCTAAATGTATAATAAAAATAAAATTAAATAAAAATTTGTAATGTTTAGTTAATAGCTATTTATAATTAAATTTATAGATATTTAAAATATATTTTTCAGTATTATTATTTTTTAATAAGAAAAAAACAAAAAGAAATTAGTAATCATCATATAGTAACATATGTTCTCTCATTTAATATGAAAAAAAAGCAATTAAAAAAGAATGATAAACCACTACAAAGCTACACTTGCCTCTCATATTACTTATTTATTAGTATAAACTAAGTTATATACCCGTGTAATACACGGGTTTGCGAATAAAAAATAATGTGATTTTATAATTATTTCTTCGTGAATTTACATAATTAAAATAATTTTATTATATCTTTTTAAATTTACATGATTATATTAATACTAATAATATTAGTTATACCTTTTTTATATAGAAAACTTTAAAGATAAAAATTAATAAAAAAATTTTCTTTAAACATACATACATACATACATACATATATATATATATATATATATATATATATATAACATTAAACATAGATCACACATGTTAAATATTTGAATTTTAAAATTATTTGTTTAAAATAACATAATACATAAATTTCATAAATGTTTTATAAAAAATTAAAGAATTGATTCATAATTTAATAATATTATTTACTAAGTTAAATAAAATCATTAATATTTAATAGGAGAGAGAAAATAAAAAATCAAATTTAATAAATAATGGCATAGAAAAATATTTATTATGAGAGAGAAGTGAGAAAAGAAATCTTTAAGTGGCCTAGAATGTTAACAAGTGGCATGTCAAAACCTTTATTTATTATAGATTATAGATATAGATTATAGATTATATATATAGATATAGATAAGTTAGTATCTCGTACATTAATAAGATTGAATAAGGAATTATAATAAAAAATCATTAATGAAAGTTTAAATAATACTCAATAATTTTTTAATAAAAAATATGATTATCATTCTATATAATTTAATATTTTAAGTTTTGAAATGATAATATTATTATTTTATATAACAACTTTTTTTAATTTTTTTTCTTTAAACATTTCTAGTTAAATAATTGTTATTAAAATTTATATTTTATAATTTTTTAAAGTGCATTTTTTAACATTAATATATTTTAATGTATTAAAAAATGTTTTTTTATGTTTCTTGTTTGCCTTTTGTCTAAAATCATTTTGTTCTTTATAATTTGATTTTTCTTTTTGATTTAAGAACCATGGTTGTCCTTGATTGACATATTGTGAACTGGTCTTCTTCTTCCACCTAACATTGAATCATCATTGTGGGGCTAGCAATTCGATGCACGTTATGATCAAGACAAGTCAATTCGATGCTAGCAATGAGATAATTAACACTTATTGATGATCGAACATAAAGGGATAATGAACAAAATTTCATAACAACTAGAGAATAAAGGAAGTTGGAGGAGGAAGCAGTTACAAATATTCTACTTAATTGACTTAAGATTGAATTTCTAAATTCAATGGGAATAATGAAGTCTAGCAAAATAAGCGTGTTGGTTAACGGATCAGAATATGTTTGGGTCAGGATGAGTTTAAAGCAAATATTTTTTTTTTAATAATATTTAATGATTTTCTCATCAAATATATTATCGATAGTTTTTTCCATTTGAATATATCATTTTCACATAGTTTTTATGCCATTCATCTTCAACTGAATTGTGTTAAGGTACCACACATCTCATCCGTTATATGTTATAGTGCTACTTATTTCAATTCAAAATATTATAATTGTTCACATAAACTAACTCACTTATATTGTTTTAGGTCAAGAATTGTCAGGCCTAGAAATAATCTATTTGATTAGTTATATAAGGCTATTTAATTTTTGTTACTGGATTCTTTTTGTAATTATTTTATAAAAAGTAATAGATTTGATTAGATTAGACCAATTTTGGTCTTTTTAGAAAACAATGGTGGCTGACCATTCTTCATGTTGGAAAACAGAAGCTCGTACGTCATCTTTAAAGATGTGATATCATCTTCAAGAGATGGAAAGAAACTTGGTTGATTGGGAGAAAAAAAAAAAAGAACTTTTTTAGTGATAGAGAGAAAATAGGATAGGTTTAAACAAAGAGAGATGAAATTTCACATAAATATCGATTCAAATTTAAACAAAACAAGAAACTAAATAACAAAATGTACATCCCAAGTTGAGTGTTGGGTTTCCATTCTAAGAAAATATAGCATTCGGTACGAGTCGTTTATATACATAACTAGTGAACTCTCCCACGCTTTGCGGTAGAAATTCTGTTACAATTGTGAACATCTATAGCAAACATGATCTCGTATATCAATATGAAGATATATGAACAAACTCCAAAAGTTGTTACTGTGACATAAAATCTCAAAGTGTAGTTGTCATAAACTTGTCTGTGAAAAAAAAGGATCATGTTTGATCATAAAATCTAACATTAAGAAACACCAAAATAAGAACTACAAATAAAATGTATATACGAAGTAATAATAATATCATTTAAATAAATAATAAATAATGTTATTTTAAATAAATAATATTATTGTTAATTTGTAAACATTTAATAATAGTAAAAAGATTAAAAAAAAAAACGACATAAAGCTTGCCTCATATAATGCTACCTAATTAAAAAAAAATTTGACTCATACCATTCCGTCGATATGAGTACTTTGCCATGACAGTTGTAACAATATTACTAATATCAAAACATGATTCTTTTCTTATAAATATATACACATACACAAACATACAAACATATGTGTGTATATATGTACGTATGATAAGTGTAAGAATAAGAAGTTAGGAACAAAATCGTAAAATTACTTGAATGGAGATAAAGATTTGCAATATATTCAAAACCAGCTTATACAATTTATAAATCCTGAACTTTTAAGGGAATAAAACCTAGCTACTAATCCTCAACATTACGCTCTATTTGCGGTGCACACATATAATGTATATATGTGTGGCCCTCAAAGGATCAAAGTAAAATTGTACTAATTTTAACGTTATTTTACTTATTTTGTGAAAATAACATTAAAAGTGTTGGATGATTAACTTTAAACGACAACTTTTAGCCGGAGACTCTTTCGGAGCAGAATATCTATCCCAACTGGAATAGGGGGTAATGTTTGTATCCATCCTTCCCCTAGACCCTACTAAAAAGTGGAAATATACTGGGTAAGTTAGTTTGTTTACTAATCTCAACATATAAGAAATATTCGAGAGAATGCTGAGAGCCATCGAGTGTGAACCTTTGTTGTGAGTTATTGCTAGATTTCAAGGGCATTATAGTCTTTGCAACTCTTAAAACATATTTTAAATTTATAAAATTAAGTAGTTGTTTGGTAGCTTCTTAGGTGTTGTTAAGAGGCTACTTCTTAATAATTAAGATGTAACATTAAATCTGAATGGTTAATTAAGAATTATCATTAAAAGACAGTCTCTTAATCATTTAGACCTAATGTTAGCTAATAATTACTATAAGGCTATTAGTCTCTTAACAACCATTGACGGACCGGACCTTTCTTAGGGCCCGGGGGGCCCGCCCCCTGTTTTTCCGGTCAAAAGGTTGATTTAATAGTATTTCGTCGGAAAATTTTTCGGTTCTGTTCGTTTTCTTCCTAAAAATCCTTCGGCCCCTCCGTTTTCTTTCTAAAACTCGTTCGGTCCCCTCCGTTTTCTTCCTAAAAATCCTACGACCCCCTCCGTGATTTTTTTCAAGCTCCGTCATTGTTAACAACCCCTAAATCTCTCTTCATTAATTAACATCTTGCTCTTTCCTTGATGTTGCATAAATAACAAATTATCAAGTCACAATCACCGATCTAAATAAATACATATACCCAATCCTCCTCACTTTCTTGCATGTAACTTCCTACCCTGATTGTTGCTCCTCATGATACATCTTTCATTTTCATCCTAACATTGCTTAATTCTACATCTCAATAGACATCCATACAGCACCACCAAACTTGTGAAATGTTAATGATTTACTAAAATATCAATTAGTATCATCTGAAATCATGAATTGCATGTGTGGTTAGAGGTGCGCAAACTGGTTAACTGATCGAAAGCATGTTTTGGAATAACCGAACCTGTTAACCGGTCAAAGTTGGGTAACCGTTCGGTTAATAACGAGTTTTTCAAGCTCTAAAACCAAAACGATATTATAACCGAAACCGATTAACCGCCAAATAACCGATTTTCTTACCTAGGTGGACCGTTTAACTGGTTTGAAAAATAGGTTAATAATCTATGTAGTCTCTTGAAACCTAAAACCAGCCCTAAACCGCCAGTTTTTTCAAAAACCTAAAACCAGTTTCTAATCGGTTACAGACCGGTACATGTTCGATTAACCGGTTCTTTTGTGCACCTCTATCAGTGGTTTTGAAACTTTCATTGTTTAAAGTTTGACTTTTAGTGTTATCATAACTACTACTATATATAATAATTTAATAATGTTTACTTTCTTGTGATATTAAAGATTTGTATCTAATAAAAAACGAATTGAATTCAATAATACAAACTTTTGTCATTTGATGATTATTATGCCTCCAGTCTAATAAACTCAATACTTATATTTTAAAATGATTGATATCGATCAAAATATGTATTTAGAAGGAACAAATTCTAACCACCTGAACAATATCGGTTATAAGGTCAACTCAAATCTTCATAACCTTATTTTTTGATTTTTAATAGATAAATGTACAACCAGACATGTAAAGAAACCTTTTGTAATTATAGAGTTGACATAATAATTTTTATATAATTTTAATATGATCGTGTAGACTATTTATTAAACATGATAATCAATAAGTGGAAACAGGAAAATTAACATGTGATTGCTAACATTGTTTAATTTTATATTATAATAAAATATGTTTAAAGCTAAAGGGTTACAATAAGTTATATTAAAAGATAAAGTATATAGTATGACACGAAAACGAATTCCTGCCACAGTTATTTACAAGCTATTATGTAGTTTATCATTTTTATAAATCGTTATTGCATACCTAAAACTATATTTTAAAAGAGATGATGAAGCAGAATTGAAAGTAAAAGTGATTAGCTAAATCTTGAGTTGGTGACTAATTTTAAACACATGGTATCTGGTATGTATGATGGTATTTAATTTGGTATATGCATGTGTGATGATACTTTAATATTTGGTATGTATTTTTATTTGATATGCAAGCATTGATGTTTTGGATTTTGGTATGAATGAGTTTTGAAACTTTTGATAGGTTTGTTCTTAAAAAACTGGATAAACTATATAAAAAAACAAAGTTCTAATTTTGGCGACGACATCGCCACAAAGAGCCCGGTAACTTGATCTGGGAAAATATATAACGACATCATATCATCTTTACCAAACTACCAAAATTCTAATCCTTGAAAACATATAGCCATGTGATTTAGTCGCTATATATCCAAATCATATAATAGTTACAAATAGCTTTTACTAAGTTACAACTGCATATCGTTCAGCAATGAATCTATATCTATACTCTATAATAAAAGAGTAACAATTTTGCCACTTGTCACCCTCCTACATTACTAATGACACATGTCACATTCTTAAACTAATATTGTCACATGTCAACTCCTTATCACTCCACTTAATTCTCTCTCATATTAAATAACTATGTTATCTCTCTTATTAAATAAATTATTTCACTTATTAAATAATATAATATTAATAACTAATATCTTATTTATCTTTTTATTATAAAGCATAAATTAAATTCTAAAATCAAAATTTTTAAAGTAAAAATATTTTATTTTCAAAAAACAAAATTTATGTAAAAAACAAGTTATCTTAAAAAAACGTTTTTTTTAAATAAAATATATTATAAAAGGAGTTTTTAAACAATGAGATTTTTATCATCTAACGACATTTTTTAATTTATTTAAATTCTGAAGTAATAAAAAAGATAGAAAAAGTTACATTTTTGTTCCGTTATGTTTAACGCTGATTTAAATTGAGTCGTTGAACTTTAATAATTATTATATTTTATATTATTGATTTATAAAAGTTAGTTTTAATAAATTAGAAACTGAAGTTTTTAATGTTAGTTATTTCAAAGATATTAATTATTACACATTAAAAGGTCATATATCATTTGTATAATGATTAAAGTTTTTAATTATTTTTTATTACTTAAAAAATTTATTAATATGTAATTTAATCATTTTATATAAAAATATCGTTTTATAATCGCTAAATTTTCATTACTAACTATTTAATATTTTATATCAAAATCCGTGTGATACACGAGTTAATAACCTAGTAAGTTATATATATTTTATTTTTTTTATTATTTTAAAAAGATAATATGTCATTAAAATAGGTAATAATTTCTATATTAATATTTTCGTTACAAAAGATTAAATTTAATTAAATAGTTTTTTTATAAAAAACATAGTGATGACATTAGGTGGGATTTAGAGTAGACATGTGTATTGTGACGACACGTGAGACCTATAAGAAAAAATTATAGTGACAGTATTTGTGAAATGTCACCAATATAAAAATAAAAAGCATATAACGACGGCATCTCATTACCACAAATTTGTGCATAAGTGGATGCTCTGCCCCATTGGTCCATTACTATTGTAGTGTAGAAATATTACCTTCATGGCTTCATCCACATATGAAGGCTTTAATGCTTGTTGGACATGTGTGTAGTTTAATATCAGATTTAAGAGTATTACACTATTACGTTATTCTAAAACACGTGTGTATATAGGAAAAGAAAGAAAATATAACATATGGAAATGGTTAATTTAAAAAGAAACATATAAGATCGTGTCATGTGTCATATTTCTTTTTTTTAATATGACAGGTCATTTAGAACATTTTATAACCACTTAAAGAGGTAGATTTAATATGGTGATGACAAGTGTTATCATCTATTAAATTTTAATAAATCTAATGTTTTATATAAAGTTTACCTTCTTTTTTTAAAAACATTCATAACTTTTTATACTATGTTAATTTAAAAAAAATTGCATCCTTATATATGTTTCATTTTTCTCTTTAATTACGTTATAGTCTCGACTTATTTTTTTTTTTAGATGTTTAGTATTTACATCATTCTAACGAGCTTAAAGATAACAAATTAATTTGAAATTTTTTCTAACAATGGTAATTACATCACTGTAAATTATATCACTATAATTTACCATTGTTAAAAAAATTAAAATAATGTGTTATATTTATTCTCGTTACATCGATGTAAATAAAGGACATATGAGAAACAATTTTAAAAATACTCGAGATTATAACAAAATTAAAGAGAAATGTTACATCATTGTAATTATGTATTACATTATCGTAAAAATTTAAATAATGTGTTATGTTTTATGCTGGTTACACCGATGTAAAACGGGATAAATCTGAGGAAACAATAAAGAAACTATTCTAGTTATAACAGAATTAAAGAGACAAATTACAACACAATAAATAATGTGTTTGCTTCATCTTGTATTACATTACTTTAATTTACAATTGTTAGAAAAAAATTAATAAGTAACATCTCTGTAAATCACATCACCGTAATTTACTATTGTTAAAAAAATTCAAATTTATTTGTTATCTCTAATCTTGTTACAATGATGTAAATACGGGATATCTAAAAAAATAAAAAAAAACTAGTCGAGACTATAACGGAATTAAAGAGAAAAATGAGACGAGTATAATAGTACGCTTTTTTTAAAAAAAAATAATAATATATTATAAAAATGTTATGAATGTTGAAAAAAGTGTTAAACTTTATATAAAAATGTATATTTATTAAAATATATTAGATAGTAACACTTGTAACCACCATATAAAATCTAGTTTTGTAAGTGGTTACAGAAAGTAATAAACGTCCTCCCATCTTAAAAAAATGGCATGTGTCACGATCCTATTCACTTACTTCGTAATCATATTTTAAATCAAAAAATCATTTATAGATCTTAAAGTTTTATTATTACATATTTATTAGTTTTTATTCAACTTGTATACCTAATATATGTATATATTTGTGTGTGTGTGTGTAAGGATGTACATTAAATGAGTTTTTTTTTTTAAAAGGGTGTTAGTAGAAAAATTATTTAGCAAAATAGGTGATTTGAAAAATATATACCAAAACGAGTATTTTTCATATATTTCTTGAACTTTAAGTAAGTTATTATAATTTTTTAATTCAATCAACATATTATCATTTTTATTTTATCACATAAGTAGATTCTCACGGTAAAAAAAATATACTACGGAACAAGCTTTAACTAAGGCGAGTTTAAGATGCTCCTTTTTAATTGTTTTCTTCGAATACTTTTAAATGTTTTTAGGGCTAGTATGCATGTGGTATGTTTGCTATTAATAACTTAAAATAAATGGCCTGTGTTGTGATTATGTTACTAACTAGATTACAACGTGGTGTACATGGGTTTAATATAAAATAATTGATAGTTAGTATAAAAATTAAAAGTTATAAAATGATATTTTTAGATTATTTAATACTTTAAATAATAAAATAATAATTAAAAACTTTAATAACTATACAAATAATATATTTTTATTTTGATTTATAACAATTATTATCTTTGAACTAGCTGATAATTTTTTTTGTTTGTATTCTATCAAAAACTAACTTTTATAAATCAAGAATGTAACATCTTATTGGTTTATAAAAATCTTATTGTTTAGAAACATGGTTTAAAAAATTCATATTAAATAAATTTTTTATACAACTTTTTTTTCTGAAAAAAAATATCTTATTTTAAAAAAATTAATATTAATCTTTTTAATATTTTATAAGCTTTTATAAATGTGTTTTTTCTAATTAAAATATAAATAATCCTATTATTTATTAATATTATAATTATTTAATAAGAAAGAGAATATGATTATTATTATTTAATATGAGAGAATTTAAATGAATTTCATAAGAAATTTACATGTGTCAATGGTAGTGTAATATGACAAGTGGCAAAATATATAGTTTATAGACCCGTGTATAGCACGGGTAGAGTCTAAATACATGTATTTATTATATTTTACATTATAAAAGGATAAAATGATAGCTATTACTTTTCAATTTATAGTTCCAATAATAATAAGAATATTTAAATGACATAGATTGAAAGATCGATCTTTGTATTAAATTAGATCTTTTAGTATCCAAATACATTTTCATAGCATTCCGAGCATCGTGAGTAGTGTTACATACAATTTTTGAATTATATACCATAGGAAAAAACACAAAAGTAACATAATATATTTTCAAATGTGAAGTACATAAAATTTTATACGTATAAATAAAATATTAAAATTGATATAGTTATTATTTAAAATGAAATACGAAAGCATTTAAAAATGTATGTATTTATGATTATTTTCTACATAAGTTGCTTTAAGAACAAATAGAAAATAGATAATAATATGATAAAGCTTAGTTTTTAAATAATCACTTTTGTTGGAAATAACATTCATATATGAATATTAACTGTTTAAACTTATAGTCGTACTATTGTGATTTTATCTTTTTTCCTTATAATTTTGACCTTTTTAAATAAAAAAATTGAACAATATAATATAAATAATATATATTAACAAAATTATGTAAAAAAAATTAATAATTTAGATAAGAAAACAATAAAAATGTAATCATAAAAAAATACATCTAATATGCCAATATTTTATAATATTCAAATGATATTATGTAATTAAGTAGATTCTTGATTATATTACATAACTAAATATTTAAAGTATTTTTTTACTCAAAATAAAACATACTTATCAATCTGCATATAAAAATTAGGATGTTATTTAAGAAATATACAATTTATTCCTTAAATTAAGTAATGAAATGTGCAACTTAATGTGAAGATAAATGAAAAGTATTTAGTTTTCCACAAAAATTCGTTTGATAATTAGTGTTAGTTATTTTAATCAATTATGTTAAATTGAATAATTTTATAATAAAATTTACTTAGGTTTGATATATGAAATAAAAAAACCACATTTAATTTTACTATAATGAAAGACCAAATAAAAAATAAATACAGGTCTTAAATCCTAGTTTTCAACAAAATGGGTGTTAAAAGAATAATAATACAAAGTAACAAAATATTATATACCAAATTTTGAAATATTTTTATTTTGTAATTTAATAAAACATTTAAATTTACCTACAAATTATAGAATTAAAAAAATTAGTTTTTTTATAGTATAATTATTGTAAACATGCTTTAAAATTATGTAAAATAAATTTCTGAAGGACGTTGATGTTAGAGAATATGAAAAACATTTAAAGAAACAAGATATATTGAAATGTTACTTATTTGAATTTTAAAAATATATGTAATAAATAAATCTAAAATGAAATACGAAGTAATTATCTTCAAGAAATAAGTAGAATGCACTACATTATACTTATCATTAAGTTTCAACAGTTAATTTGGCTATTTGTTTCATATATATATATATATATATATATATATATAAACAAAGATTTACGATTATATATGGTATAAATAATGTTAATAAAATGAATAAATTATAAGATTTTCATAATGGTAATTTTGTTAATATCCTAAGATTTGTAAAACATTTAATTTTAATATTAAATATGGACTTAAGTCTAATTTTTATGAAAAAAATAAACATATAGGTTACCAAATTTTCAATTAAAAAAAACTAATATTGTCTCTTATACGTATGGTTATCTTCTATAATATAACGCTTTTATTATAATAATAAATATAATTAATTTATGTAAGTAAACATTGGTTTGTACAAAATATATAGTTTTATATTTAAACAATAATTAATAGCAATTACTTTTATTATAGTCGTACTTGTTTTACTGTATGAGTTTTTTTATTACACGTGACCTTTTTATATGATTTTACATATATTTTCTGCTACATCTTGTTCTAAAACTTAGGTTTAAAAAAAAAAAGAAAATTATCCACCATTTTGTTGTTAATTTTTTTTATTTTTTATCACCTAAATTTCTTAAAATTATATAAGTGGCAGAAATTAAACTACTAATATAGAAAAATATTAAGTTATCTTTAATAAATTTATTTAAATTAAATGTTATTAATAATTTATGATATTAACATGTAGAATTTATTTAACTAATTAATAAATTGAAATTTTATTGTTATTATGATCATTGTTTACCGTTATATATGGCAAATTTAATGTTAATAAATTGATTCAAGTTAATGTATTTTAATAATGGTAATGTTGTTAATATCATAAATTTTGTTAAACATTTACTTCTTATATTAAATATTGAAGATTTTTTTTAATAAAATGAGTGGGAAATGAATCTCAGAACCTATCTCATTGAGTGACACGTGGCAGAAGAAAACATTGATTTATTATAATAGATAGACTAGGTTATAAACCCATGTATTACATGTGATTGGGTACAAAAAATTATACAACTAAAATATATTTATAATAAATAATTACATAATCTACTATATAAGAATACATTTCATATTAAAAATGAAAACTATAAATCTCTAAAACTTTTTTTATACAACATTGGACGTATCATCTTTATTGAAAATTAAAAGTATTAGACCATCATTACTTTTAATTCTGAGTAAACAACATATAGTTAATCGTGTCAAAAAACTTGTTATTAAATCAAGATCATGCAATTTTATTAATTTACATTTTATATCAGAGTTTGTCTTTTTTTCTTATCTCAATTTAACAAAATTCTTTCATCATTTTTGTTCAAATGTGAGATTGGAGGTTTTTTCACATGATTGTATTTTTATTAACATTTAATGATAATTTAACTTAATTAATTTACCACATTTAAAGTATGACTTAATTATATTGATTAAATGAAATTAAATTTTAAAATTCCTAGAATTAATATGGTGTTGACATGTGACACACATATGATGTGGATAATCTAAAATAATGACATGTGGCCAAATAATTATTCTTTTATTAGGTAGTATAGATAAGATAAGATGAATGATGTTATTTAATATGATGAATGAATGAATGTAATACGCGAGGTTTTCACCTAGTATATTTATATAGGGAAGTGTTCAAATAATAATCCACTTTTAAAGCAATAACCTGAAATAACATGTCACGATGAAGTCAAATCTTGGATTTTTTTAACATTATTGTAACACATTTAGAACACTATGTTCTTTTATGAATTTGTGTAAATTCATCACCTTTAAGAGATACCATTATTGTAAGTTTTTTATTTACAGCACTGTGTGTCATATATTTATTTATAAGATTTTATGTTATTGATGAAATAAAAACAAGCGAGGTTGATGCAAATTAAAGGAAAAGGTGAAACTTAACTGAAAGCGTGGTGCATGTGTCACGTTCACACGATTCTTCACGCATAAAACATGTAACACTTGTTCTTCATCACCCTCGCTTGAAAGTAATAGATCTTTAATTATCAGAACAACTATTCTTTTTTTATAAACCAGTTTTTTAATTATTAGATATAAGTTAATTGTATTAATTAGAATACGTTTTGAATAAATAAAATGTTACATATACTTTATAATAAAAAAGTTATGTCTATAAAAAGCACGTGTTGTATTAGCTGAATAAGGATGTATATTATACGAGTTGATTAAAATATCATACCAATTTGTTAACACTTAGACTTGTAAAAATTTATCATTAAAGAATACACTTAAATGTGATAATTATAAATTTTGCTAAGTTTATTTTTGAAATATATTATTTCTAATTGTGCATTAATTTTGTTATGTAATTGATAAACATTAACTCTATTAAAATATAAATGGCCCTTTAATTTTTTTTTATCATGAACTTGAATTGTAATTAATATTAATAAATATAAAAAATTAAGAATTAATTCTTAGATTTTTTAAAGAATAAATTAATATAATGCAATCATCCTGACCCGCAAGGACGGTTCTTTATTGGGGCTCGGGGGGCTCCGGCCCCTTGTTTTTCAGTTCAGAAGGGTCGATTCAGTAGTATTTTGTCGGAAAATCATTTGGTTACCTTCGTTTTCTTCCTAAAAATCCTTCGCTCCCCTCCGTTTTCTTCCTAAAAATCCTCCGTCCTCCTCTGTTTTCTTCCTAAAAATTCTCCAGCCACCTCCGAGGTTTTTTTTCAAGCTCAGTCCCTACTGACCCGAACTCGTCCTCACCCGTTACTCAACCCGACCCAATCAGCACATTTTGCGACGCATATAAAAATCCTGGCACAGTGCTTATTTCCGTGGTTTAACACGCCCGTTACCCTAAAGTTTAATACTGGTTTAGATTTAAATGGGCATAAAGGTAGTAAGTTATTTTAATAGTGTTTTCTAGAAAGTTTTTGTGGCACCACTGTTTTTAGACGTCCGGCATGTGATTAAATAAATGGTTGACAATTTAGAATCTTCTAATAAAACTGTGACCGCATAATTTTTCTGATGCTCCTTTTTGTTTATGTGTTCAATAAAAACGAAAAATAGAACATCAATAAAAATTTTCAACTTTAAAATTAATGCCTACTAAAAAATATTTTTCTTTTCTTTTATTACCATGCAAACATGTTTGCATAGTAAACCCTCATGTCATCTTAAACTACCTGCGTAGTGACCCAACTTAGTACAAATTTTTTTAAAGAAATAATTTCTTTCTTTTTCACCTTATACACTATCCAACTTAATTTTTCACACACATTAACAACCCAACCCAACTCAACTTTTATTAATATAGTTATTATATAAATATGATTTATCATTGTTTTAAAATGTAAAAAAATAATTTATCTCAAACAAAATATTTATTATTTTTATGAAAAAAAAAGAAAAAAAACATTGTTTTGAAAATAACTCTGTTTTTAATAAAATTTATACCAGGATGTTCACATATAAATAAACAAACAAGATTGTGTGATAAAATTTTTAAAAATAGTTAAATTACATAAGTTATTAAATAAAAATTAAATTAGATTTAAAATTAATTAAAAAAGTTAAGTTGTGACTTGGGTTGGTTGAGAGAATTTGGTTGGGGAGTTGGGTTGTGAAAAGTAGATTATTCTTTTTTTTTACAAAGAAGGCAACTGACCAAGGGTTTGGGTCACCATTGCGGACGGTCTTAATTCTCGAATAATATGAGGAAATACGTAAAATGCCACAAGAAGAAATCGGATTGGTGTACTATAAGAAAAATTAATAGTTTCTAATTAAGAATAGTGGCGACATTTTGAAAGATGACAGAAATTTACGCAACCTAAAATATATGTTAAATTTTTAAAACAAGAAGTAGCGAATCAAATATTTTGAACAAAAAATAGTCTTTCAGCCAAAAAATTAACATTACTTCGCCGTACAAAGGCTTCGTGCTATTGCCAATGATTAAGATAAAGTCATTTTGTTTTTTCGGGGAGAATTATATATATATATATGTGTATATATTAAAATGCATATGAAATGAATAGTGTGTGTATATGCTAAGTTATTAACCTGTATATTACACAAATTAATTATAAAATATTAAATCATTAGTAATAAAAACTTAAGAATTATAAAATAATATTTTGGTATAGAATAATTAAAGTAAGTATATATAAAGATTTTATGTAAAAGACCAATAATTAAAAACTCTAATAAGTAAATAATTATTATCTAACCTTCTTAGTCAGTAACAACTAAGATTTTTAAACTATGATGTTGAAAACTTCATATAGTTTTTTTTATGTTTAATCATATTTATCACTATCGCTTCTTTAACATTTGGTTTTTTAAAAATCATTTATAAATATATTTTTTTAAAAATGTCATTTTTTATAAAAATCATATTGTTTAAAAACTTAGTTTTATAGTTAATTTCATTTAAAAAAATCATCTTTTAAGAAAACTTGTTTTTTAAAAAACTTTTAATTTTCTAAAAATAAAGATTTTAAATATTTTTTTTATCTACAAGAAAATTCTAATTTTAAGAAAAGTACATATTTTTTAATAAAATTAAAATTTTAATTTATTTAAAACTATTTTTAATTCTTAATATGAAAAAGGTAAGTACTATGAGTAATATTATAATTATTTAATAGGAGAGATAATATAATTATTTATTAGGAAAGAAAATTAAATGAAATAACGATAAGATGACATGTGACATTAGTATTCTAAAAACATGAAAAGTGGCAAAAAATGATTTTTGTTTATTATAGTAGTAAGATATTATATTGAATACTAAATAGTAATGCATAGTAAATTGAATTGTAATGTATAGATGCCTAACCCATGTCGTGACGTTTTGAAATTTAAACTTGGACCACCAGAAGTTTTTTTTAACTATGAAAAATAGTAAACAAAGATGAGAGTATTAAGTTTGAGATATTTGCTTAGAGATTCTAGTTTGTATTAAATTTGAGAGATTTGTTTAGAGATTTGCGTTTTTATTAAATTTGAGAGGTTTTATTAGAGATTTGGGTTTTTGTTGGTTTATGATTTATGGTTTAAGGTTTAGTTCGTGATGAGAGATTTAATTTTGCTATGCAACTTATGTTTCTGCAAAAGATATATAATATTCAATCTCGAGAGCGTACCGTGATAACTCGCCGCAATGCGTGAGAAGAATAAACCTAGTTGAAGTTGATACAGAGTTTTATTTTTATATTTGGAACTACCATTTATGTATACACATTTTATTTCATTCCTATACTAGTCAGAAACCTATTATTACATTGCTTCAATCAATTTTAGTCTTTTTAGATGTTAAACAACATTTTACAAGGATTTGTATGCCGTATGTTATTATTAATTGGTGAGATAAGTAACAATAAAGATTTAGAAAATATAAAATTATATTTTGAAAGATATAATTGATTTTTTTATTTGGTAAGTTTTAATACATTATTAAAGTATATAATAGTATTTAAAATTTAAATATTACCTTTTAATTTAACTATTTCTCAACAATAGAGAGACAAAAAATAAAAACATACGCTTCATCGAAAGTTGACTTATGTCATCCAAATTATTTATTTATCATAATAAAATAAAGCAAACTAAATTTTACACAATAATGATTTTGAAAATAGTTAAAATTAAGATTCAAAATTACGAAAACCCTTTGATATAGGGGTCATAAATTTTTGTGGGCTAAATTATATTTAAAATAGGTACCGGTGACAATATTATCAGCGTTCATATATAATATAAAAAATGAGAACATATATTGTATTTCAACCAAGTCACACCTCTATTTCTCCCATAAAACTGATGAAGTAGAGTAAAGTAAACAATTTGTAACAACACTATATTTTAAAAGTAAACTAAAATTATTGAGTTAACTTATACTTTTATTACATGATTATTAAATAATTTCCGGCAGATATGAAGATGTCAATCAGCTTTCGACAATAAGAAACAAATGAAAGGGACAAGTTTTGGTTTTTTTTCAAGGACAAATGTGTAACCATAAAAATTAAAAAGAAATAAATATAGAAGATGTTAAACCAATTTATGGTGGTGAAGTATGATTGGGTTTATTATGTGTAAATGGGACGTGGTCCTGGACCTAAGTGGGACGTAGTACCTCTATCCATATCCATACGGCTCTTCATGTATAAATATAAGCATACTTTGGTATTATTGGAATTCAAGCATAAAAATATGACTATTAAACTGATCACAACAAAGATTGAATTTTTAAAATTTTTAAGACTCGTGTAAAATAGTAACACCTAATTAACCCTTATTTATAATCAAAAGTTCAAAACTAACGCTAACATGATTATATTTAGACTTTTTGAAGATAACCTCAACAAACCTTGAGTTACCTTAGTACCTTGCTAAACATAATAGATAATTATTGACTAATAAATAAATCATTAAAACTAGGGGTGCGCAAATGTCGGCTCGGTTATTTCGGTTATATAGGTCGGTTTCTGTCATTTTTCTTGTGGTTATTTTGATGTTAAAAATTTGGTTATCGAACTCGTTTTTATTGTTTTAAAGTGTTTTGAATCTCTTTCAAGCATACATATACATGAAAATTACATTAAATGCATAAACAAACATGAAAATATGGTTCAAACACAGGAAAATATGATTTAGATCCATGAAAAACATATGAAAAATACATGAAAATATACATACCGATTCGGTTTCGGTTATTTCGATTATTGGGGATGAGTAAACCGTAACCGTAACCAAATGGTTCGGTTTTTACCCTATCTTAACCGTACCCGATCGGTTAAGTCGGTTTCTGTTTTTTTTTTCCCGGTTTTGTATGCTTACCCCTAATTAAAACTCTTTATTTAACTAGTTCATTTAAAACATACTAAACTTTTTAATTTTAGGGGTGATTGCTTATATCTCTCTATAAACTTTATAAGTTACATATATACCCGATTTAAAAAATAAATTACATGTATCTCATTATCTAACTCTTTAAATAACATATATCTTCTTATCTAAAAAAATGTAAAAGAATGAAATATATGTGATTTAACTTTTGACTTTGGTATTAATGTAATTCGAGTTGTAAATAGATGATATTGTTGGAAATAAATAAATAAATAATATATGGGCCCTCATGATTATTTATCTAATTGATCAATTAAATTAAATACCCACTAGATAGGTAATTATATGATGGACATAATTTCCCTTACTATCCTAATTAGGGTTTCCCCTTGTGTGTATATAAGGAGATAAAGACTCTCATTATTGACTAATGTTAACATCACAACCGAATCGCTAACTATTGGATTCGAGAACCTCTCTAGCCTCTCCATCTCATTCCATCCTAATCGTACACCCTAAACAGGAACCCGATCGATCCGGTGCTGTCAAGAACGATGTCTGTAAATAACAACGCATTTACTGGATTCACAGGTTTCATCTAATCTCATATTTATTATTATGTTTTCGTATACATGTTTAAATCAAATCAAATGAATAGATCAACATATATATATATATATATATATATATGGAAGTGTTCAAATAATAACCGACTCTTAAAGCAATAACCCAGATAACTTTGCCAAGATGAAGCCAAATATTGAAATTTTTTTTGAACATCATTGTAACACAATTAGAACACTATGTTCTTTTATAAGTTTGTGAAAATTCATAACCATTTAAGAGATATCATCGTTGTAAGTTTTTGATTTACAACACCGTAACTGTTTTAGGCCCAAAACTTACAACGATGTAAACTCTCAAACAGTGATGATTTTTTTTTTCGCAAACTCATAAAAGACCATAATGTTCTAAATGTATTACAATGATGTTTAAAAAAAATCCAAGATTTAGCTTCATTTTGTCAAAGTTATCTGGGTTATTGCTTTAAGAGTGGGTTACTATTTGATCACAATCCTCTCTCTCTCTCTCTATGGATATATATATATATATATATATCCATAAATTTATTCAAAACATCCAAAAACTCTTGCTATCTACATGTGACACTAACGAATAAGTCCAAAAGTCACCCTTTAATTAACATTTGTATGTTCACATTTTTCCTTCAACGTTATCTTTTGAAACAAACTCATTTCATGATTAAAACCAACATTACTACTTAATCATGAAAATGACTTTGCTTCTCCTCCTCTTTTTTCCGATCAAACCAAACAGGTCTTGATCGTTCTTGCTTCTTGCTCATTTTCATGTTTTCTTGCTCTTACAATTTGCTTTTTTTCTTGCTCATATTTGCCCCTTCAAGTAAGAAACAAGTATTTTTGAGTTCTTTCTCTTCCATTGATCCAATATGATCATAGTTTTTGTGTTTTCACTGCATACAACTTGCATTTTTCTTGCTCATGCTTGCCCCTTCAAATTAGAAACATACAGTTTTTGACCAATGTTTAACCAGACCGAAAGTCAAACCAAACGACTTACTGGTTACTGGTTGACTGGATTCAAGAACCGGATTATAAAATTATAAACACATTTAAACAACATAATCATATTAAAAAAATATAAGGTTTGATTTTAATGTTTAATTGTATGGAATTTAATTAAAAAAAGCTTGAAATCCGGTTCCCGGTCTGATCAGTGAACCGGTTCCCGGTCTGATCGGTAAACCGGCTGGTCCCTTAAGATCGGTTCACATGTTGTTTTTGGGTCAGTCGACCCCCTGATTCCCGGTCTGACCAATCTGGTTTTCAAAACATTGTTTTTGACTTCTTTCTCTTCCATTGTCGTCCCCGCGATAGTGGCCTAGTGGTAAGGGGGTGGGAATCTGTAACGGAGGTCTAGGGTTCAAAGCCCAGCACCACCCAATTTTCCCTGGGTCACGCGATTTACATTCCTCATGTTAACCGTAGGACCGGTCGGTGAGGCACGCCTAATGGTGGCGTTCACCATTTTTTTTTCTCTTCCATTGTCAACCATAATCAGAGTTCTTATTCATTTACTACGTACAACTTAGATTAGAGGTTGTGCTTATTCATTAATTCAAAAGGTCAGGATTATTGCTAAACTTGTTGAACACTTTGTTCTAAAAAAAACTTATCTATTTTGCTCTTGCTGCCTTTACCCGTCAATGGTGATTAAATAAAATTGATAATTTTTTTAATTCATGCCTTCGAATTCTTCATCAAAGTTGTAAGTAGACGTCCTTCTCAAATTTAGTATCATTCTTCTTCTTTTTTCTATCTTTTTTCTTCTTCTTTTTATTTGCATCACTTTTATATTACATACTAAGAAATAAAAATACAATAGCCATATATCATGTTTTTGACTTCACGGTTGCATATGGCTCTAAATGAACCGAACGGACACGAACGAGCTATTGTCCGTGTTCGTTCGTTTAACTTTTAACCTATTCACGAACGCTAACCGAACAAAAATTCTAATTCTTGTTCGTGTTCGTTCACTAACAATTTAGCTAGTTCACGAATGCTAACAAACAACAACAACAACAACAACCTTACCCAGTATATTCCTACTTTTTAGTAAGGTTTGGGGGGGAAGGATAGATACAAACCGAACACATATTATTTAAACAATAAAAATCAACATTCTTAATTACAATCATTTGAAATAATCATTTATAAATATATAAATTAAAATATTATAGTATTAAACTAAAAATACTTAAAATATTATGGTATTAAACTAAAAATTAACATTTAATGAATAAATATAATAAATAAACTTAACCGAACATAAACGAACGTAATCGAACATGTTACCGAACGTTCACGAACACAAATGAACGAACACGACCTCTGTTCATGTTTGTTAATTTAACTAAACGAAAGAAATTTCTTGTTCATATTTGTTCATTTATTAAACGAACGAACATAAACGAACTTCACCCGAACGGTTAACGAATTGTTCACTGTACGTTCGGTTCGTTTACAGCCCTACGACGGTTTGATTTTACATTTTACTTTTACGTGATGTCCTTTTCTTTTTACCATACCACTGTTCAATTCTTATTATTTGTTCTAGTTTTTATTAACACAAACCTTTAGATATTTACTTCATCATTGTTGTAATTAAATTTGGATTTCATCCTAGAATACAATTTAAAAATGACAAGTAAAAGAGGAGAGAGCCTTTCTTTTTTTTTTTTAACGGCAAAGATCTCAATCGTGAGTCCATTGTTTTCAATCCATGTAACCAAGATGTAGTTACCTGGACCTCACATGAGCCACTATAACCATCCTAGGAGTAAACCCCACTAGGAAAACCTCCTGACCCCCCTCATACACATTTTTCGTTGCGGGAGGGATTTGAACCCAAGACCTCCCATATGAAACAATCTTAGGGTACCGTTGAGGTACTGTCTTATTGGTGGAGAGAGCCAATTAGGATGAAAGAAAAACAAACCTGACGAGGATACCTGTTACATTAAATATCCAAGCCATGTTTGTGTCGAATAATCGATCGAGTATGGGATCATGTATGAGATTAATTTTGAAATTGTAAGAAAAAAAATACTTAAAAATCCTAATAGATACATTTTTAGTAAACTAATAGATATGTGCATTTAAAAATCCTAATACTCGCAAGTATGTCCATTTCTAGTAGGCACTAAACTCTTTATAAGATACATTTTTATAATTTTTATTTTGAAGAACAACCGAGCGTAACGTCGTGGCATATGCACCATGCCAACAGACCTCGGAAGACCCCTTCCTTAAGGGAGCGATAGCCCGTTTTACCGGGTGTCACCATCGGAAGAGTTGCACCTGATGCGAAGAAACCAGCTTATTTGCTGTAAAAACTGCGCCCCCTATTGGTTCAGAACCCGAGATTAAACTCAAGATTCCCCCTCTCACCTAGCATCCATCAAAGTGCCTCAAGTAAGAGTTGAAAACTTGACCTCCACATTGAAAGGTAGGTCTTCTACAACTACAATAACTTACTTGGATTACATTTTTATAATTGAGTATGTAATTTGGATGGACAATACCTATCCAACCTATTGCCATGTCCATATCCACTGTGATCTACAATTCAACATGAGGCTACAACAAATGTAAATTTATGTTTTATTGAAAATTTTAGCTATTTAAATTTCTCACATCTAGTTATTATTTGACATGTTAAAATACAATATTAATATAAAACTATAAAAGGTAGGAAAACAAAAGAGAAACACCTAAAAAAGGAATAAAATTAAGAACATTAAAACTTAAAAGCAAAGAAAATACAAAAAATAGGATGAAAATGACTGTTTGATGAAAAACCAAACTAAATTTGTAATTTATATCAACTCAATTACATTCATTGATTGCACTTGTGTCGATAAACCTTCTCTCCGACTTTAAAAATCATTTAAATCCTGCCCATTGATTTTTTTAAAATGTAACTTTAGCACATGTAAGTGTATTTTTTATAATATATAATATAACTTTTTTTGTTCATTAAATAAATATGTGTGTGAGTGTAATGATGCATTCAAATGAAAAATAATAAAAACGCAAAAAAACTCTATTTAAGAATCATAAAAGTAACTTTATTCTTATAGCCAAAATTTATATATGTCTGTGTATGCATGTATAATAGTGGGTTATTTCGGCTGACGGTAACATGTTGGTCCGTGAAAAAAGAGAGTGACACATATTGAACAACATTTGTGTCTTTATATAACTATTATTTATATATGTATCTATCTAAATAACTGTCGCATGCAATTTGCCAACAACCAATCCTACCCGTCAACTTTGGAAACATTTTAAAACCCACCTTATAACTTTGTAAAATGTGACTTTCGTTACATTAAGTTTTTAAAGTTTAGAGTTATCTTTTATATACTGTGTGAGGATAATTTGTTTTTACCTCAAAAATTATTGTTCGTTAATTAAAAAAATATATATATTATAATATCAACAAATGCTAGCATGTTAAACTGTGAAAATGAGAGCGACAACATTTGAACAGTTCTTTTCTTTGTTTTATTTTTCAAAAGTGGTTCACTGGAACTTAATATGTTTCTTTTATATACAAGACTATGCTAATATAACCAACTTAACACACATAATGAAGTTCGTAAATATGTTGCATCACGTGATGTTAGTATTAATTTTTCTTATATTTTTCTATTAGACTACCTTTATTAAATTTTTATACCGCTAGTTGTAATATATTTTATCTATGTTTCAACCACCATGTCACAATGACGAGTTTTAATTGTATTGTTCCGCTGCAACACATAGGTAACTTAACATATGAGTTAAGCTTTTAAATAATTAAACGTTCAACAAAATTCATGAATTGGATGAAGTCATGAAGATGTGTAGGCCCAGCAAACTAGCAAAGTATAGCATAAAGATTATTGTATTCGGCTTTTAACACCTATAAAGATGGGTTATGCCTCAAACTTAGTCTACGAACTAGGCCCATATTTGTTTCGTTGATGTAAACCAAAACCCATTAATACTTGTAAAATCCAAATAAAAGTCAATTAATAAAAATATAACTAGTTTTTATCAACCCGAGTGTTACGGCTGGTTATCACACTACACTCCTGAGAATGTGTATTATATATTATTTGCTGAAATATAAGTTATATAACAATATACAAAATCCACACAAATAAGTTACAAAATAATAGAAAAAATTGCTCACAAAATCATTCTCACCAGCAACCAATTGGTTGAATTAAAACAAAAACCAAAATCTCTAAGCAAATCTCTCAAATTTAATAAGAACTCAAATCTTTGAACAAATCTCTCAAATTTAATGATCTCATATCTTTTTACTACTTTTCAAAGCTAAAAACGACTTCTGATGGTCCAAGATACTTCGTATTCAATTTTATGGAAAAAAAGGCTGAACTATTCACTTTTCATGGCTTTCTAATTCGTAAGTGAAACAAAAAGGCGGTGACACTGTTCTTTTTTCATTGTTTTCAATATATATATATAAATATATATAATATTTACTATTCTCAAATTGACCAAGATTGAAAGAATCACACTTTTTTCCATTTAATATAATACTCATATATATATATATACACTATTCAATATAATACTCATTTTCATATATATATAATAACCATTACTTTTACTATTCAATAAAATACATATATATCTACTATTCATTTGTCATGGGTTTTAATATATATATAAATAATTATATAAAATAAGTTCTAAAGCCTAAAAAAATGGTAAACGTCACCATTAAAAGTCCCTCACCGACCGGTCCCACGACTAACATGAGAGAGGTAAATCGTGTGACTCAGGGAAAATTGGATGGTACCGGGCTTTGAACCATATACCTCCATTATATATTCTCACCCTCTTATCACTATGCCACCATCGCGGGGACAAGTTCTAAAGCCGAAACAATTACTATCACACAATAACTATTACCTTATGATACATACTTAATTATAAATAATATTATCGCAAATGTGTTGTCAAACAAATAATTACTGCAAAAACTATATTCACAAGGATGCAACATATATAAATGTATGTTACGTTCATACATATCTTTGCACTCATCCACACAAATACACAATATATATCATTTACAAGCAATCATGCATGCATGAATTTATGTTTCCAACAACCAGTCAAATAAATTAGAGTATTTTTATTTTATTTTAATCAAAAAGGACATAACTGTAATTTGCACAATTATTATTTAATTAATTTGTATTTTATTTATTTCATTCCTTTTTTAAATCTCAAGAATTAATTACAATAATAAAGTCGACAATAACTAAATCAATGTTTAAAATTGTCGATTTTTTGAATAAGGTTTCGTATACAATTGATGTTCATATCAATAGAAATCAAGCTTATGATATTCATATTGAAATCGAATTTCCAAATTTTTATTTGTTGTTTGCGATCGAACATAGTAAAAAAAGGGGTCAATTACATATATGTCCTTACTAAAATCATTTATTACATATTTACCCAATCATAAAATTAAATTACATATATCCCCTTTCTAAACCAAATATATTACATATTTATCCATTTCATTAAAAAACAAATTATGTATTTCCTATTTTACCCTTAATGAACTAACTAAAAACAACTTACATATTTCTCCTTACTAAGGGGTAATTTTGGAACATGGGGATATTTGTAATTTTAGTTTAACATTGGGGATATATGTAATTTTGATGTTTAATAAGGGGATATATGATATTATCCCTAAAAAAACCAAAAACGGAAAATCGTTTTATTAAGGGGATGCGATTCAACATATATTGGTTGGAAATGGATTCATAATTGACAATCGTATCATATTGAGTTTGAATTTGTAATTTTTTTTTATGTTTGAGCTGTGTTTCATAAGACTTGCCACAATACCCTCCCCGCCGTTGCCAGCGGCTTCCATCCCGCCGCGGGGTCCAGCGGGCACACCGCCACCGTTGCCAGCGGCGCCCGCTCAAACCGGCCCAGCGGCCCCCGCTCCCCGTTGAAATCACTTGAATGTGATTGGTCCATCTCTCTTGACCGTTATTAAACGGTAAAAACCAAAAAAAAAAAAAAAAAAAAACTTTTTTAAACTAAATAAATACCCAACATTTTTACACACTCAATTCCATCCAAAACTCTCTTAAATTTTATACATTTTTTTATAAAAATGTCATCATCCTCTACGGTGTTCTCATCTTCTGATAGCGAGGGTACTGATCTTTTTATCGCGGCTTTGTCTACCATGGCTCAAGAAAACGCTTCTCAGATTCCTCGGCCTATAATTAGAAGAATTCAGATTAATCGAGACAGGGAAGCTGGGCATGATCTGTTGATGCGTCATTATTTTGGGCCCGAACCGTTGTATAATGAGAAGTTGTTCAAGAGGCGTTTCCGGATGCAACGACCTCTATTTGAACGTATCGTGAACGATCTGGAGGTTGCAGATAGTTATTTTCAACTGAGATGGGATGCTCGCGGCAGGCGAGGATTCACACCGTTACAAAAGTGTACGTCGGCTATTCGACAATTGGCTTACGGGAGTACGGCATACTTAATGGACGACTATTTACAGATGTCAGACAGCACTTCCAGAGTGTGCCTTTATAATTTCTGTAAGAATATCCGTCGACTCTATGGTCCTAAATATTTGCGCAAACCAAATTATAATGATGTTATGAATTTGTACGAACACCATGAAAATTATCATGGATTTCCCGGTATGCTTGGTAGTATTGATTGTATGCACTGGGATTGGGAAAATTGTCCGGTTGCATGGAGAGGACAATTTATGAGAGGCGATCACGGATGCCCCTCAATTATTCTTGAAGCAGTTTGTTCACAGGATTTATGGATCTGGCATGCATATTTTGGCATGCCTGGTGCGAATAACGACCTAAACGTTCTAAACTCGTCGCCGTTACTCAATGATATGGAAAACGGTGTTTTTCCACAATCATCGTTTTTTTGTAACGATAACGAGTACGCTCACGGTTATTATCTTGCTGACGGGATTTACCCAGAATGGCCGGTTTTTATGCAAACAATAACATGTCCAACAACCTTTAAACGGAAAAGGTTTCAAGTAGCACAAGAGGGTGCAAGGAAGGATATTGAACGGGCGTTTGGTGTTCTTAAAAAAAGATTTCAAATTATTAAAAATCCGGCTAGAGCATGGCATCCTAAAAAAATTAGATCCGTTATGTATGCATGTATCATAATACACAATATGATACTTGAATGTGAGGGCAAGTCGATTAGCCCGTTTGTTCCCGATGAAGACGAACCGTCTTCTCCTTTTGAAATTGATGACCCGCGTAGAGATAACCAAATTTTGGCGTTGCGAAACAAAAGCATTCACGAGTCGTTAAAAGCCGATTTGGTCGAACATATCGAAAGGGTTCGAACCGATATTGTCGTTCGTAGCATCTAAGCCGTCTAGAATATTTTTAATATGTTATTGTTTTTTTAATGTAATGTGTTTTTTTTTTTTGTAAAATATTGAATTATTTTTAAATTAGAGTAATGTTTTTTTATTTAATTTTAATTGTTGATGACGTGGAATAGTGGGGAAGGGTTTTCAGTGGGGTGACCATTGTGGGTGTTAAAGGATTTCAGTGGGGTGATGACGTGGCAGGAAATTTCAGTGGGGAAGGGTTTTCAGTGGGGTGACCACTGTGGATAGTCTAAACACCATACAAAATCAGAATTCGGATAGCGAACAGGGGGTTCGAATCCAACATACAATTTGCTCGAAATGAACTATTCTAATATTGATATGAATTCGGATAGCATGAATGATCAAGAGTTGATTGTAATATGTAATCAACATGGAACCCACAATGAAGAGTATTCCAACTTACTCAATGAAACGAAGCAATTTTATCAACTGACAGACATTTATGGTGTTCAGCAAGAAGGTATTGCAGTTTACAGATGTATTACAATTTACAGATTATGTTTTTAGTTTTTCTTTAATTTTTTTGTTTGTTGGTGAAAAGATGTAACATTTTTGTATGTTTATAATACATGATATTTGATTACATATACGTAATCAAATAAGCACAGTTCCTATTTTTAAAAAATGTAAATTGTACTAATACACAATTATGATTTTTGATATTGTTACCGTTCAAGTAGTAGAAGACGTTAGTTTATTCAATCGAACGGAATAATTTTCAGACATGATCGACATTCACAGAGTTTAACAAGATGGTATTACACTTTAAAGGATATATTTTAGTTTTTTTTTTCAGTAATGTAAATGGATAATGTATAAGTAATCAAAATCAAATTTGTTACAAACATTAATTTTCTGTTTGCTGAACACATGTATTATGTTGTATGTTTCTAATATATGATATATGATTACATACACGTAACCAAAATGACCAAACTTCTTTTTTTTTAAATTTAATTAAATTAGTACACAAAATATTCACTTGATATTTGTTATAGTGCAAGGTGTAGAAAATTTTAATAGACATAATAAGGAATCTGGTCGTCCTTCATATCTAACCGATGTTGAACATGAAGGTATTATCAATGTGATAAATTTTATTGTATACATTTTACAGACAAAATGCTTTATTTTAACGTAATAAGTTGTGTTATTTTTTTTCAAGATACTGTTTGTAGTAATGTTTTTATTTTCAGAAATCAGATTGGTATAAGATATTGAACACCCATTGTAAGCGTTGAGTTCAAACCGTCTGTTGGGAGTGTGTTTTTTTTTTTTGAAATGGGAGGATGTGGTAACAATGTATGAGGCTTATGCCCAGCAAGCAGATATTTGCACTCGGTTAGGTGTTATAAAAAAAGTCAGCCGATGTAATCACACATATGTACATGATGTGTACAAAAGCAGGTAAACCTAATGGGTTAGTTTTTGACTCACTAGAGAAGTCTCTTGTATGCCGATCTAATTTTAAAGTAATGGATTGTAAAGCACGTGTAAAGATTTGAGCTATAAAAGATACATCAACTTTTTGAGTTGTATGATTGTAAAGCACGTGTAAAGATTAGAGCTATAAAAGATACATAAACACATACAATAATCAGATTTAATAGCGTGCATTTTTTGTAAGCTTTCTCTTCTTAGTGTTTTCAACAACTGAAACAAATAAGTTAGAATTTTTCAAAACATTCTGATAAAATAAACATACATGTTGATAGCCAGTAATAACACACACAAATACACACACACATATACAATTACCTTTTTCGTCTTCCATCCGCTTACGTATTTTTTCAAAACTTGCTTTAATCTCCATCAGTATTTCATCTTATCTTTCAATATTCATATAATCCTTTGTCATGTTGTTGGACGTCTTTTGGGGTATTAGTATCAACTACATTCAAATTACAAAGACATTAGTTATTACAAATATGTAAGAAATTAAATTTAAAAATATTACAAATTACTTGATAATGTATTACCTTCATGATCAATTTCATCAATTTCTATTAGGTCACTTGACGTGTTAATAAACCTACTAAATTGTCACACCCTGGTCGTTGCGGAAGCGTACGGTGTGACTTCAAGGTTTCACAGTCATGATTTACAACAAAAGACATACATATTTCTATGTTACAGTACAATAACACAACGACATTAGCCACAAGCCTAATGTCATAACAGTTTTATCAGAGTTTCACACATATATATGTATTGCTATTACACATATATACTATGCATTATATCACACAGTTGAGTCTATCACTAATAGACTCTGCTATACGACTCCCAAGCTTGAGCTCACAGCTCCACCCCTGTATCACTACATTCACTGTATCATTTGGCATCTGAGAAAACATGATTTAAAAAAAACAATCAGCATATCGCTGGTGAGTTCACAAGTTTATCTGTTTAAGAAAACTATCAAAATGTATACAATGTATCTAAATCAGTCAAATGTTCGCATAAAATAGTTCAATAATTTTAGTGTTCCAAACCGGGTGTAAAACATTGGTATCCAGTGCTAACATTGTCCTTTCCAACAATGTCGTGTCCTGTCTCAGACCAACGTCCAATTATAACTCCAGGGCTCCCATAACCGAGCTGACGTGTTCATGCCCCTTGTTCCAATGTCCTTGTCGCAAGACATTGTGTGTTTTCCTATTATCGAGCGCTCGCTCGACATCCAGTCGTGGTTTTAGCTACGAACCACCGGCGAGGATTGTCAATCACAAATAGATCTATTCTCGATAATCACGCCCCCCCCCACGGTTAACGGTTACAGAATAGGGGACTTAGCGACAAATGTTCAACCCGAGAAATAATGACATATTTGGTCGTGTTCCCCCACTGTCACGTGTTTCAACCAAATGCTTTACAACGCTTTCGTTTTCATGTCTCGTAAAATGTTTCAAAAGTATTACAGTATTTCACTTTATACAAACAGGTTTTTCGTGTTTCACAAAAATATAGCGAAAGCGTTTCGGAGTGGTATCATGTATCACACAATGCATCAAACGTGTTCAATGTTCCACCTGAACAAATCAGGTATCATGTTCCACAAAATGTATCAACACGTTTCAAAGTTTCACCTGATCAAATTATGTTTCATGTTTCACAAAATGTTTCAAAACTGTTCTCACAACTTCAGAATAAACAAGATGTTTCAAATGCATTTTTATGTTTTCTCATTCCCCGAGTTCAAAACCAAAATACATAAAAGGGGATTCGTGAACTCACCTGTGTTATTTCAAATCACTAACAAAGCACAACGTGAGCCACTAGTTCTTGCGCTCAAAACCTGTATATCATTAAAGTTCTATAAGTTACTTGAGCCTAATCTGACTCTCAGAACTATCCTTAATTCAACATCTCATCACATGTGTTAACTGAGAACCTGTAATGATCTAGGTACTCATTAAGAGTTTTATGACTTGTTGGTGTAATCAGGACATTCCCAGATTAACCATATTAGTGTTGTTGTTGATTATATCACTAAAACAGTTTCTCAATGAATTCCAGGTTTAGGAACAGTTAATCCTTATCAGTGATCATTCCAGAGAATGATCAGAACCATCACAACCATTGTTATGATCAAATGGTTAAAACCATTGTGATCTGTGATATGGTTTCATGATAATCGGACATTATAACGGCTCACAACAAAGATTTCACCGTTAACCTGTCAAGTTCTTCATTTCTAACTATTTCTAACCATCATCTAGGCAACAATCAACAACAATAACCATATCCTTACGTTAAAATGCAAGATTTGATCAATCAAAATCAAACAAGAAGGTTAGAGTGAACCGTTACCTTTACAAACGGAGTTCTATACGTAAAACGATGATCCGGGCTTGTAAAAACGTTCCTGGACGCGATCTAGATGTCTGGAAAGCTTTGAAATGGAGATTTGATGTATGAAAGGCTGGTTTCTCGATTTTTGATGGCTGAATCGTCGAAATGGGATAAGAATGAGTGTTTCTAGATGAAAAACGACTTTTTAAGCAAGTATTGCGTAATCCTGACACCAGGCGTATCGCCCCATCCCGGAGTCCCACGCCAGGCGTACCGCGCGGGTGTAAAGGCTTCCAGATATTTTTTCGCGTTCCGCGCGCATCGCCTCACTCGGGCGTGTGACTCAGGCGTACCGCGCCAGGGTGATTTCATCCATTTTTCGACCGAAACTTCGTTTCGCGATTCCGGACAAACCGTAACTCCGTTTCGCGCACGGTTTTCGCCCACATTCATCATTTTTCACATACTATCCCCCTGTACTAATTACAATCATCAAATACCCATGGATTTTAAGAACAACCAAATGTGATTCCGTTATTGATGACGTACCTTTTTACTGCAGTTGTCACATAAATGAAACTTTTGGTGCGATCCTCTCACTTTTCCTTCCTATTTTTTATATATGAAAACCAACATCACATAAAATAAGCACATAATCATTATGTATTACAAGTAAATCAAAATAAATATTAAAAAAATACATACTTTTCAACATCTTCAATCTTATTTTTACAACCTCCTGATTTAACACAACCCTAAAATATGAATAATGTTTAACCAAATAAGTCATTGATTGAAAATTGATTACATATATGTTATCACACATATATTATGATATACATCTTCAATCTCTTAACTACCTACACATATTATCCAACCATGCTACATGGATACAATTTAATCTATATTATTACACATACTTAATCAATCGTTATATGAACATACAATTATATACACAAACAAAATAGACTTTTATTACATATATGTTATCACACAATGTTTATCTTGATAACTGCTTACACGTATGTAATCAGTACTCATATTAACAATTTTAATTGTCTACATATATATAATGAGTGAAACAAAATTAAACCCACAATCAATTATAGATCTTAATATCCAGCAAAACAATTATTTTTATAACAAATAATTTGTTTTCAACTACCTTATAATTAAGTAATCGGTAATCATATGAACATTTGTAAATTGACTACACATATGTAATCGGTAAGCATATTACCATAATATGATTTGATTACATATATGTTATCACAAATAAATTGATTATACTCTTGTACTCAAATCATATAATTACAACAAAATTGGAACCTGTTACATTTATGTTAACTAACATCCTATCTATTACTAAATCATATCACTTCATTCCGTTGATTTTTTTAGATTTAACATTTTATATGACCACTCGTGGATATATGAAACTACATACTGATTACATATATCATATATGTAATACTAACATTATTTTAATAAACAATGCATATATGTAATATCAACATTATTGTAAAAATATTGCATATATGTAACCATATACGAATTTCATATATGTAATCGGTATAAACATTTCTGATGTGCTTTCAACTAACACATTGTATGTACTTGATTACATATACTTAATCACAAAAAAATTAACTAAAAACACCCCTAATTACAATTTAAAATATGAAAAAAGAAAAAAAACATAGCTTGTTTAAAAATTACAATACAACTTTACACAATACATTTTGATTACATACATGTAATCAATATAATCATTGATTATCTGCAATTCAACAAACTAACAAAACTGTATGGTTTGATTACATATATGTAATTACTAAAAATTTAATTAAAGTCATCCCTAATACAACTGTACAAACTAAAGTTTTATTACATAAAAACCCCATTTGACATTTTGATTAGGGTATGTACTAGGGAAAAAACCCTTTAAAACACACATGTAGTCGCATTTACACCTCCATATGGAAAACCCTATAAACTATTATCAGTAATCAACTCCGATTACCAATTGCATTTGGAAAAAAATTACATTTATGCATATACCTTTATGAAGAATGTTATTGAATCAAACCAGATTTCACATTTAAAGAACCAATTCGATTCTCTGTCGTCGCAAGTGTGTGAAGTCGCAACCCCTCTTCTGACTTAATCCTTCCATCGTCTCAATCGAATATCGCCTCTGAAATCAATTTTCTCTTCTTTGTCGTAAGTTTTAGAAACTGTATCACAATAATTGCTTGATTCATGGTTACACAATTAAATGTTCCTAAATTAACTTTTTACCACTTACCCATTATACCATTTTTATTTATTGTAATAATTTTTAAAATGAATCTTATTTACAATCATGCCACTATTAATTTTGTCCATTGATTTGATTATTTAACGGTTAGATTGAGGTATTTTTTTGGTTTTTTCAAATATCTTAGTTTTCTTAGGAACCTTTCCATATATATATATATATACACACACATATATTTTCAAGATTTCAAATCAATGGCTCACATAGGGTTTAAGGGTTTTATTTGTAAGATCTGGTTTTCAAAGAGTACAATCCGTTTATGTATGTATGTATGTATGTATGTTAAACATGGACGGATCTTGGGTGGGAACTGATTCACGAGATCCTAGTGCGTTTCGAAGATTTAGTAAGAATTTTTTCACAATGCGTAAAAGGTAAGGTGAACTCATTAATATTTTTAAGGGTGAATTCTTAATGTAATTTTCCTAACATTTGGGCAACTTGATAGGGATAAATGATCTTCGTTGGAGAATTTTTAATAATCAATGCATGGATTGCTATATGATCGTTTTAAAATCACTTTTCGAAATTAAAATATCTTTTCTTGCAAGTATCAAGAAATTTCATTTGGGATAATCCAAATAATCTCTATGATCAAAGATAAATTGTTCATATGTTCTTCTGTCGATTTCCTCTATGTGATATGTCACCAAGAAAAATGATATTTACTGACGGTTAGCAAACCAAGCCCCTTGGACCACGCCATGGGCCCTTCCCCTAGGACCCCGCAAGTGGACGCGACCCTCTTGACCTCTGCTTAATCTAGAACTCAGAGATCTTAAACAATCATTCACTTCACACATCTGAACTCTTTAATGACGATATTTTTTTAATTATTGATTTTATATGTCGCACTGTTATTAAGTGATGAACCGTAATTACAAGACCCAAATGGTGAAACCGACCTTAGAATTTTTATGCCCGGTTCTATGTAACTTAAACGTTTAAAAGTAGTGAATGCACTGAAAAAGTTTATTGTAACCGCCACCGGACATAGCACAAGTGCACATATACCACATGATATTCACAAATGATAAAATTCACCTACGTACCAGGCTACCACAAATTAAAGCATGCATCATCAAACCGTTGGTGACTTCGTGTGCATACATAGATATCACAGGCACACGCATCCACATATAAATAGGAGACTTGAAACTCAAGCTTGCAAGAAAAATCTTAGTATAGATGCCTACTGCCTAAGGATAACTATTTTAAACTAAATTATGCCATTGATTAGATTTGATATCAACATTAGACGAACCCCACGCGTTCATTGTATTTGACAATGTTTTTGAAACTGGACCAAGCATTGAGCCAATCAGACCGAATTCAAAAACCTAATGACATGATAACTATTGAAAAATTATTTACATAATTTAATATAAAAAATATACAATTTGGTTCAATTAGCCAGTACGGTCTACCGGTTCAACTGCCAGGTTCATCGGTTCACTTATACAGCAATTCAACTTGTCTAACAAGATGGATAAGCACACAAACTAAAAGCTAGGGTGTCACACACTCAGATTTTAAGATTTAAGATGCAAATATGTTTTAACCATCATCTCACATTTTCAACGTAATCTTAGAGCTTTCATCAGCCTCTATCTTCGATCTTGCTACGTTTCAGCGCTACACGCGACATTCTCTAAATGTATATATTTATGTTGAAAGCCACGAAGAATATTTATGTCGAAAGCCATACGGGTGTGATAATTTTATTTGTTTAATACACTTAAAATAAAGTAAATTCTTGTATATTTACGTCGAAACACGACGAATATTTAAATGCGTTAAAGATGTTAAAACCGGAATCGACAAGATAACACGGCTGAACCGGCAATAAAACTACTAAAATTCTTTCTTAGAAATGTTTCAAAATTTATCAAGTAAAAAAATATTTCAAAATTTATAAAATTAACTTTACTAAAGAAATCCGATTTAAATTAAGAGTTTCATATGTTAAAAACACATGAATCGGCCCCAGGCCCAAAGAGTCCCTAATATGTTGGGCTATATTTGACACATTAAGACATTAAGTATGCTAAATGTTTTATAACATTACTAGGTATAAACCCATGTATTACATGAGATTGAGTACAAAAAATTATACAATTAAAATATATTTACAATAAATTACATAATCTCCATTATAAGAATGCATTTCATAATTAAAAATACAAACTATAAATCCGTAAAACTCTTTTGTATACAATATTGTACGTATAACGTATTGTTAGTAAATTATCATCTTTATTAAAAATTAAAAGTATTAGACCATCCTTACTTCTAACCCTGAATAAACAACGTATAGTTGACTGTGCAAAAACTTGTTATCTCATCAAGATGATACAATTCCATTAATTTACACTTCACAACAAAGTGTGTCTTTTTCTTCTTATCCTAATTCAACAAAATTCTTTCATTATTTTTGTTCAAAAAAGAGGTTGGAGGTTCTTTTTATAATATGTATGTACAATGACATAATATCTTCAAAAAAGATTAAAAAAAATTGTTAGGATAAATTTTTGGGTGGTATAAAATAAAATTAAATGTATGTTAAAGATTATGTGCTTGTAATAAAATAAAATTTTAAATATTTTTATTATTGTTTTGTAACATATGTTTTTATATTTAAAAGAGAATATGAATATGTAGCACATAATACAATGAAATAAACTGTATATTAAGAAGTAAAATTAGTGTATCTAATATTTAAGTTATTTTAATTTAACAAAAAAATAGGAGCTATTAGTTAAATTATTTTTAATTATAGTGTGCCATGTGTTAATAATTATTTCAAATTAAATGTGAGATTGACATGTGGCAACAATTTAGGGAGAGTTGTGGTGGTGTTGACACATAAGCAAGTTTATTTTCTTTTATTATAAAGTATAGATATAGATTTTGTTAAGTATAACCTTATTTTCTTGAGAAATTTGGATCAACAAAAGTGTTTTGGGGCACATAATGGAATATTAAGGCCCAACCGGCCGAATTGGTTTTTGTGTACACAAAATATTTGTACAATGCAAGCAATTTATTTACATAAATACTCCCACGCATACATTTGAATAATACCCGCACAAAAGTAGTCAAAAGGTTCACATAAAACACTTTCGGACATTTTCAAATACTTGTCCCTGGTATCCAGAATGAACATGGAAGCATGGTCGTTTATGAAAGATTAGATGACATGTGTAAATGTTAAAAATGGGCCCTTGTGTGTATGGTAATTCATTTGTAACTAAATTTAAAGTGAGTTAATTTTTTTTTTTGACTGAAATTTTAAATTGTAATGAGTTACTGGTTCAAATTTTAAAAAACAAGTTTTCTTTTAGTTTTTATAAAATTTGTAATTGGGTTAAATATTTTTAAAAAATTAGATTGTAAATAACATGTGTTTTATTGTAATATACACACACACAAAAATTTTTTTAAAAATCTAGGACTCCTAAAAGAATAGACCGACCATGTGCGGTAGCACCTTTAAGACATCTTGCATATAAGCCAACTGAGGAATTGCGGATGTACATATATGAATCGTGTGAAAGACGATTTAACTCTAACATTCATAGAAAACATATGTAACGTTACTACATTTCCACGTCCCTAACAGTCCATAAAATATCTCTATACTCGTTTGATATTGTTTCTGGCACATGACAATATCACGAAGACAACCTTTGTTAAAATAGTCTTTTACAAGTGTGTGTTTGCTTTCACTTGATCTCTATCTATATATGTTCTTGTTAATGAAAATGATTTTTTATAAAGTTGGTACATTAATAGCTATATATAGTTCAGTTAATATAGTTGTTATTTACTTGGTTTATATTATACTATGTAACAAGTTTAAATTAAAACAAAGCACATCCAAATTAAAGATAAAATTGACAAGATATTTATACTTAAGTTGAGTGTTTAAAGATGCAAATGCCGCTTAAAGTAAATTAAAAAGAGTGAAAACTTGTCACACATTGGTAGTTGATGAAACTTTAAGGGGGATATTGCTTCCAACATGAATTGTTCACGTAAGACCATCCACAACGGTCACCCCACTGAAAATCTTTCCCCACTGAAATTTCATGTCACGTCATCACCCCACTGAAAACCTCAAACCCCCACAGTAGTCACCTCACGTCATTACGTCTCGTGAGGCATTTTCTGTTAGTCTCACGAGACGCAAGTCTCGAGACGAACCAATGTGTACACCTCGTAAAAAAATGATTAAATTAATATATACACCTCGTAAAAATCATAATTTAATAAAGAAACAAATGTCATAACTGTCACAATTTAAACACAAAAACATGTGGAGATGATCAAAAGCCAATTAAACAGTAAGCTCTTCAATCTAAAAGTCGATTAAATCTAAATGACGAGTTTGAAGATGATAGAATCTAAAAGCTAACTGAATGGTGTATGAAGAATGATGATTAAGGGTCGTACATGATGATTGAGCGTCTGGCATGGCTGAAGTAAAGAAGAATGATCGAATCCAAAATTAAATCGGATAGTTAAAGTACTGAAGAATGAAATTAAGGTTTGGATTGGATAGCCAATTTCTATTAAATGGGTTAAGAACTGTACAAAAAATAAAAATTGGGAATTTTTATAGAGGCTTAAAGTCTCACATCACCTCACCATCTTGAACGGGGCTGAGGCTTGGTAGCTTACTCCTACTAAGTCTCTTATACTTTGTTTAAAGCCTCAAGACAGTGTTGTAAAAATCGGGACTAATCGGCCGATTAATCGGGATTAATCGCTGATCGGACAATTGTCAATTAGCACACCCCTACATGCCTCTAGGCAAGCCTTAGTCATCACTAACAGATTACTGGAATATTATCGTGACACGAGCGGTACTATCCGATCATATCCACCAACAAGTCCCTAGTTCTCAAGAAAACTCAATACTTTTAGAAAACCTTCTTATAGGATTCAAAACTAAGACCATTTGATCCTAAGCCTTATTCCGACAACAAAATAACCTAAGGCTATAATGCCTTGGTTAGTATCATATTTAACTTTTTTTTGAACGGCTTGGTACAACGACACCCAAGACGGGATTTCAACCGTCCCCTCGGATTTGACGCTCTGCTCTGGGGCGTATGCCCGAGCCCACCCCAAGAGGAACCCCACAACTGGGTAAACCCCCTGACCTTACTTCAGCAAATATGCCTCAGCCCGGATTCGAACCCAAGACCTCCCATAAGAAAGTCAAGCAGGTAACCATTAGGCTAGAAGTCATTGGTTTAGTATCATATTTAACTAAGTTTGTGATTTGCAAAATAGAGTTCTTTAGTGTTTAAATTTAGCCTTGATTTCTTAAAAACATAATTGCACATTACTACACAATTGCATAATCTTTTGCAACGAAATCACATGATCTTTTGCATGAGCATTTAGTTATCACTACTAGAAAACACCGGATTTTCCCATTAACTTTTGCAACAAAACCACATACACTACACGTTCCTACACAATTGCGACAAACTTCTTCCGCGATAAAAAACCCTAATTTAACAAACCCATTAGGACCAGGATTGGTGTTACTGTTATACCATTTTCTTTTTTCATATACACGTAGTAAATAAATCAAGAGTTTCATTAAATATAATTCTAAATATATTATCATAATTTATGTAAATTTGTGTTTTTACTGTAAAAGCTAAAAACCTAACATAGAAAAAAAAAACACAAAGGTAGGTATTATACGAATAGCCCATTTGTTATAAGTTTATAACTTTGTTTATTAAAATGCATAGAAAATAATAATAATAATTTACATTAAAGTAATTTAAAATCTAATTTTCAAGAGAGAGACGAAAAAAAAAAAAAAAAAAACCTAGAAATTTCATATACACTAAAACAGAAACTAGACAGAAACGTCAAGTGATGACAGTCATACTCATACATCAAAGGGGTGGACCTCAACACCCTGCTTTCTTCATTTGTTACTTAAAAGCATAGGTCCCCAAATCCACCACCAACCAACTCTAAAACCCTAACCCTAAATCTTTAAAACCCTCACATTTCATCTTCACTCAGTAAACAAACTTACCCAGTTTCAGCATCTGAGATTTGACCCGACCCGACCCATCTCTTGCGGGTTCAAACACCACAGGCAACATCTCATCTGATCCATAACGCAAATCCATCTTCTTGCTATTGTTTATCAGAGCCTCTTTGCCCTAAACAACACAACCAAATAAGCATAAATATAAAAACATTTATTTATAAAATTTTTTTAGAAAAAAAATTACCTGAATTTTGGCCCTGAAAATCTGGGCAACCTTTCGACTGTCGGATAAGACCCAACGTTTACCATGAAATGCATCCCGGAACCTCAAAGCAGCTATTGAGTTGGTAAAATTAACGAAGGCAAACCCAGCATTGGTTCCATACCTAATTCACACACACAAAAACACACAGTTGTTCAAAATCAAGAAAATAAAAAAAAATGGCTGATCGATCATCGATCGATTAAAAGTTTATAAGATTAATTACTTAAAATCTATGGGGAGATAGAGATAATCATAAGCTGAAATAAATTCAGCCTCATCAATGCTCTTCAACTTCTGGTTCTCAAGCTTGCAATGATTATCCAATACATGGATCAATAACTCCCTCCTGCAATCATGGATTACATTAAATGCAAAGACAAAGAAAGAGCTTTGTAATAAATGTTTCATTGATTTACGTGTATTTGTTGGGAATGTTCTTGATCATGACAGAAGTCGTTTCCGATTCCAGTGGCAATATCTGATGGTAATCACCCCGTGTGTTCTTCCACCGTTTTCCGATCACATGTCCGGTTGGTTTGCTAGCTCTCCGGCCACTTCCGAACAACCGAGAAATGGGAGTCCTTGGGCCCGATGCAACTGGGGTTAGTGAGAGATTCTTGGACGAAGATGGTGGAAATGATTTGCGAGGCTGGGGATGATCATTGTATGGGACTAATGGATGAAGAATGCGATGATGTGGGGTAAATTGAGGGATGTAGAATTGAGTTGGAAGGATCTTCAGGTAGGGTGGAGCCATGGGATTAAGGGGGTTGTTTTTGGTGTTCTTCGCCATTGATGAAGCTTGAAAATTGAAAGATTTTGCGATTTGTTTCAGAAATTATTAAAGATAAAAAATGGAGTTTGGAAGGAGAGAGGAGAGGGTGTGTGATTGAAGGGAATTAAATTCATGTACGTAAAGCGCCGGCGGCATAGCTTCCTTTTGCCGGCCTATTTGCCCCTTATGACTGATTAATAGGAAAAAAAACTGATATAGCGATATATGTCTATCGAGATGCCAAAGAAAACACCTTGATAAAGGGTTGTGTTAATCTCACACCTAATTCTTTACTTTCACACCCTAAAGACGTGTTGTACAGTACCCTACGTCACGTACAGGTTTCTGTACGTGACGTAGAGCTCCCTACGCCACGTACAACAACATTCTACCCTGACATTCAATCAATGATTAAGTGTTGTACGCCACATAAAGTACTATACGCTACGTAGATAACTTCGTACCAAAAGTACTGACACCTCTGCACAGTGATGGAATGTTGTACGCCACGTAGAGTACTCTACGTGGAGTATAAAGGACAATAATATGAGAAGAGCAGTCTGGTACCTGACATGATGTGAATGTTATACTCTACGTACAGTACTGTACGTGGAGTATAGAGGACAAATAATTGATTTTGAACTCTTGTGATTGTACTGAAAGTGTCTTATACGCCACGTACAGTATTATACGACACGTATAAAAATTTGCAATTCAAATATCGTACAAATAACGAAATGATGTAAGATTCCATTTCTTATATATATAACGAACGAACGTTTATAATTCGTCATTCGCGTTTTTCTTTCTACGAATTCATATTTGAATTTTATCAGTTGTTTATTGTATTCATATAATGTCATTTTGGGACGTGAATTTCTTCTTTGGAGACGACAAGATAGAACAAGATTCTGTCGGTCGATCTTATTATGGAGACAGTAGACCTCAGTAGCTGCCTGATTTAAACGAGGAACCCAACTTTCAAGCATACAACGCGAATAGGATACCTGATTTAAATGAGGATCCTTACGTTGAGTCTTTTTACAGTTACGAAAACCAGCAAGAATTTGAATGGGAAAGTCAGCCTTCTTACAAACATGAAGCTAATGATGTATATTCAGAAACACAAAATAGCGGGCATGATTATTATGATGTGGGGCCATCATGGTAAAGTGTTTTGGGATACCGATCAGGAATTTATGTCTCATGATGAGCTAGTTGCCTAGGTGAAAAGCCTAGCGGTTGACAACGGTTATATTGTAGTCACCGCTCGATCTAAAAAGAAAGAAGACGTTGTAAAGAAGGTATGGCTTGTTTGTGATCGTAGTGGCGAACACAAGACCGTTGCGACGCGTAGACGCTCCGGTAGCAAGAAAATTGGCTGTCCATTTAAACTGGTTGGCGTTTACAACGAAAAGCGTCTTGTTTGGCAGTTAGAGGTCCGAAATGACGAGCATAACCATGAGGCCGCTCAACATCTAGAAGGGCATCCATTTGTAAGAAAGTTGTCTCAAAACGAACAAAAAATGGTGGGACAGCTGACAGAACAACATATGGACCCGCGTAATATTCTGTCAACTATCAAGAAGCAAAATCCTGATAATGTTTCTGTAATCAGGGACATATACAACGCCCAACAGAAAATAAAAAATGAAAAGAAAGTAGGTACCACTCCAATGCAGGTTCTGGAAAACCTACTGCATTCCAAGGGCTATGTGTATTATACCAGAGAAGATCCTACAACGAATGTCGTCGAGGAAGTGTTCTTCTGTCATCCGAAGTCGTACACATACTGGCGAGCGTTCCCGCATGTGTTGATAATTGACGTCACATAAAAAACGAACATGTACAGAATACCGTTTGTACAGATTGTTGGTGTGACTACAACACACCATACGTTTTGTATTGCACATGCGTTTATAACAAAAGAACGTGAAGAGAATTACCTGTGTGTAATACAGAAGCTGAAAGAAATGTTAGACAAGTGTATGGAGCCCCGTGTAATAATAACAGACCGAGATCTTGCATTGATGAATGCGCATAAGCTGGTATTTCCTGACGCAATTGGTGCTTATGCAGGTGGCACATAAGCGAAAACATTTCTAAACTCTACGTGGCGTACAGGGTGGAGTATGGCTATACTACATGCCAAACTCCACCCTGTACGCCACGTAGAATATTGTACGTGGCGTACATGCACAAATTTTTTTTTTTAAAATTTTTATTAAATTAACTTTTTATTCATTCGTTTTTACGTGCAGTTATGTCGTCGGGATCAGATGCGGAGGTTGGAGGCGGCGGCGACGATCAGGCAGATCACCCGATCCTTTAGTTTCCTGAGGGATTGACCGCATTTGGCCGGTGTGCCAAGTTTCGCACCATGAAAATCGGCCGGCAGAAGGCCGTTGACTGGGAGGTGCTCGCCGAGATAGGCGAGCGAGAGCGCGCCGAGCGCTGGATCGAGGAGGAGACGCCATGGAGACGGCTGTTCGAGATGGCGTTCCAGCCCTCTTACAGGGAGGTCGTCGTGAAGTTCCTCTCCACATTTACTTACCGCCCAGGCGGTGTTCCGGAGATTGTGTTCTCCATGTTTCGGCAGCGACACGAGATGTCGCTGGCGGAGTTCGCAGTCATTACTGGCCTATACTGGGAGCCAGAGACTGTTACCCCGCTGTACACAGCGGGGATTACTGAGATTGATGACGCCACCTTGCGTGCATGGTGGCCTCATATTGCCGATGATCCCTTCAGAGGGACTAAGACGAGAGTGAGTTGCATCCGCGACCCTTTGATTGCCACGTCGATTTCTGGACCTGGCAGAAGCCGCGAGTGGTGCACGCTACAGGATTTATTTTATTTGTACTGCCTCATCACCGGACGTACATGTCAGCTCGCGAGCTGCCTTGCCGAGTACTTCGCAACGTATTACCACCGGCAGCAGCGCAGAGCCATATATGGCGGTGCCTATATCATCATTATAGGCCGAGCACTGGGTCATCTGCACCAGGACACGATCGAGGAGCTATCTGATCCTGTGGATCCAGTCAGACTCGATTGCCGGACGCTCTTCGGTATGAAGATCGTCCAGGATTTTCCTGGTGTAGGTCTCCGGTTCTCCCTTGTACGGAGAGTGACGTGGGTCCCTCCCCCATACAGGTGATGGACGCAGACGGGGGCGTGGGAGTTGGACAGGGAGGTGAGGGTGCTGGTGGTGAGGGGGACGACGGTGGTTTGGTTGGTGATGGTGAGGGTGGCGGGGGTGAGGGGGCGGGGGTGATGAGGAGGGTGGGGGGGAGGCCGGAGGCACTCACTACGTCTCGCAGCATCCGCAGCAAAGATACCATACGGTGAGGCTTCCGGCACGCCTCAAGACGATACTGCAGGATCTTTCTGCACGATCCAGGGTGCACGATCAGATACTCCAGGATCTTTCTACACGATCTAGGGAGCACGATCGGATCCTGTCTCGGCAGAGCGATATGTTGCGCTGGATGATCGATCGCGAGATCGAGAGGTCCAGGCAGGCAGGTATCGAGCCTCCTTCCCTTCCGCCATCACCTCCCCGACAGGATCCGTAGTTTATTTGCTTTCTTTGTACTGTACAGACACTGTTTATGTATATATTGTGATTTGTTTTGATTGTTTGTTTGTTTATCTTTTTAATTTGTATATAAACTGTATTTGTGTTGATTGATGTTAATTTTTGGCAAAACGACAAAAATATTAAATTAATGAAATTAATATTAAAAACTAAAAACGTTAATAATAATGTTATAAATGTTGCTTAAATCATTAGACGTTAAAAATGTTCAAATTTATAACCTTACAAATTTTATTTCAATTTTAAGTTAAAAAAAATTATTTAGACTTAGACGTGTCGTATAGTAACATATTACACGTATAAGAATTCAATGTGGTGATGGGAAATCAACAAGGCATTTTATTCAAGAAACCTATACGCCACGTACGACATGGAATTTAACCAATCAATTCTCAGAATTTAAGGTTGCAGGTGTCAGATGTCGTACGTCACGTAGAGTACTGTACGTGGCGTCTGACACGCAGATCAAAAGTTGCAGGTGGTGTTGTACGCCACATAGAGGTCTATACGAGGCGTCTTAAAAAAGGGGGGTGTTGAATTAAAAAAGTGGGGTGTGTGTATAACCATTCCCTTAATAAATCTAAATCTATATTTGTTCCCGTTTGTTTCAAGATAGAAATGCATCTGAATAGGTTATGAATGTATGAATGAGGGTCTGAATAATTCAAACTTGAAAACAACTTTGAATGGGAAAAAATGGGTAAATGAGCGCCTGTTCAGCACAGGCTTCTTCATTGCTCAGCCTTCTTCATCTGACCGAAAAAAACGTCGCTGATTGTTGCGATGATCGAGCTCCGACGCACACATCAGCCGATCTGTTACCGACGTTCGACGATCGATGATGACAGCGACCGGTGATGACAGCGACTAGTGAAGGGACAGTGAATAAGAAGGACAGTGTTTAGGGTTTTCTGAAAAAAGAGGGTATTTGAGGGCTGACGGTGGATGGACGGGGCTGCGGCGGTGGAGGTCGAGGATTCGGCGGTGGATGGACGGGGCTAGGATGGGGGCTGCGGTGGTGATGGCGGTGGATGTACGGGGGACCTCGAACGACGCTAGGGTTTTTAACAAAAAAAAAGAAGATTTTTTTTGGTGTTTCTTTTTCATTCTGATGTGCAACCAATTAAACAGTCTTAACCGGATCCGCATTTAATGGTTCAGACTCTCTTAACCATTCAGCACTTAATGATTCAGACCCAACCAAACGACCCCTTAACCGAACCGGTATTTGTTCGTAACACATCGCTGTTTTAAATTGGTATTGAAATGGTTCCTATTTTTTAAAGAACCGGCAGCTTAGTATCGGATTAAGGTTTCAAGAGACTAAACAAGTTGTTAATCGATTTCTCAAACTAGTTAACTTGTTCACTTAAGTAAATAATCGGTTATTTTGTGGTTATATTTAGTTTTAGAGCTTGAAAAACCGGTTATGGTTATTAGTATAACTGGAGATCAAACTTTGAGCAAAGCAAATATATTTAAATATATTTAACCCTATTTAAATATATTTAACCCAATTACAAATTTTATAAAATCTAAAAGAAAAACGTGTTTCTTAATATTTAACCAAATAACTCATTACAATTGAAAATCTAGGTAAAAAACAAATTAACTTATTTCAAATCTAGTTAATAACAAATTACCATTTCAAATTGAGTTACAAACGAAGTATCACACACACATATGCATGGGTCCATTTTTGGCATTCGCACATGATACTTAATATTTCAGAGACGACCATGTTAAACGATTTTTAAACCGGTTAACTTGTTCACCTTAAGTAAATAATAGGCTACTTTGTGCTTATATCGGTTTTAGTTTTAAAGCTTAAAAATATGTTATTAACCAAACTGGTTATTAGTCAAACTGGAGATCTTTGAGCGAAACCTTTTCCGAACTTTGATAATTGGTACACCGACATTCACAAAACCTAACTCAACCTCGAACCTGAGGTTGTACCGAAAATGCAACCAGTTGCACTAACTTGAACTTATATTGAAAAAGATAATGGCCATGTTTAGTGTTAGAAGAATTTCAAAGATTTTTTAATGGTCAAAGATAGGAGCAATTAATGAGGTATGGTGATGTGATGATTTTGTTGAATTATTCTTGACTTCTCATACATGTATATAATAATATTATATATATATATACATATAGGGAGATGTTTAAATGTTAACCCTCCCTTATATCGTTAACCCGTGTTAACCCGGCATTTTTTGCCCGAATCTTTGTTTTCTTTTTCATGGTTTTTATTATACATAAATAGGGTGTTTCTTTTTTGTGTTTTTGCTAATTCATCACCGTTTAGAAATTATTTACAAATGTAAGTAAATGAATTCTTTTTTGTGTTTTTGCTAATTCATCACCGGGTTAACGATATAAGGGAGGGTTAACAATGGAATCATCCCCTATATATATATATATATATATATATATATATATATATATATATATATATATATATATATATATAGGGTTAGGTTCCTCTAAAAAGTCTATTTTGCCTAAAAAGGCTAAGAAGGATTTTTAAAAACTCGAAAACCGACTCAAACAAACCCCGATTGAATTCATTTTTGCATCATTGGAACCGGCTTGAACCCTAAAAGTCTAAAACACAAACCTTAAAGCCAAAACTTTAAAAACAAATCTTTAACATAAAGATAAAACTTAAAAGCTAAAAATCAAGCCCTAAAACCTAAAATCTAAATCTAATTGTTAAAACGAAAACTTAAAAGCTAATATTGTAGGGTTCGATAAGACGGTTCCAATGTCATCGAAATGAGTTCAATCGGAGTTCGTTTGGGTCGGTTTTGGATATTTTAAAAATCTTTCTTATCCTTCTTGGGCAAAATATACTTTTTATTTAATCTTTCCCATATATATATAGGGAGATGATCAAATGTTAACTCATGTTTATTGCGTTAACCGAATAACTACATCTTATTACTTTGATGCCCACACTAAAGTAAATCTAAAGATGTATGTTTTTTCTTTTTTTTTTAATTAATGTAGTAACCACTTAAATTAATAAAAAATTAAGAAAAGACATACACATTTATATTTACTTTAATGTGGGCCCCAAAGTAATAAGATGTACTTATTCCGTTATCGCAATAAGGAAGGGTTAACATTCGAACCATCCCCTATATATATATATATATATATAGGGTGTAGTTTCTTTGTTAACCAATGTGTTAACCGAATAACTACATCTTATTACTTTGATGCCCATATTAAACTAAATCTAAAGGTGTAAGTTTTTTTATTAATGTAAGTGGACCCTACATTAATTACATTAACTATAAAAGAAAAAAAAATCTACACCTTAAGATTTACTTTAATATGAGACTCAAAATAATAAGATTTAACTATTCGGTTAACTCAATAAAAAGAGTTAATTAATGACCATCTCCCCAGATATATATATATATATATAAGAGACTATGTTAAATCCCGTGTGTTACACATGTTTAATATACAAAATGTTATATACTTTTTTTACAAAAAAGTTATGTCTATAAAAAATAATAATTACACGTGAATTTTTTTTTTATGATTATACATATTGTATTTTAACATTCAAATCATCTTATCAAGCTAAATATTTTAAAAAATTTAAAAATATTTCATGAAAAATTATTATTATTATTATTATTATTATTTTATTATTATTATTAATATAATTGTTGTTGTTGAATATTTTAACGAACATAATTTGAAGTTAATGATTGTAAGAGACGTAAATGCAAGTTTAGAAAAGAAAGAAGTTTAAATAAAAACTTTATAACAAATTGCAGATTAACTTTATTTGCTTAGTAATATATTAATTATTTTTCATATTTATAATTTACAATGCATGATTAAATAAACCATATCAATAATTAAATAATAGATACACATTTAAAAACAAAAACTAAATGACTACAATGATAATAAATGTTACCAATTATTTATATTTTTATAATTAAGAGTTATAAACAGATAATAACAATTTAAAATAAGTTGTTGTCAAAAAAAAAAAAGAAATAAAATATATGAATATTAAAGTTAAATTTCATATTTTATTATATAACTAGGTTTATACCCGCCGCGTGTTGCGGCGGGTCATCACAGTACACTCATGACAACAGGTATTATATGTCATTTGCAGAAACATAAGTTACATAGCAAAATCAAATCTATTAGCATGAACTCTATACAAATTTCTTCTAAAAACATAAAATCATACAAAATCCATACAAATATGTTACGAAAATAATTAAAAAAAACTGGCAATATCCTTCTCATCTGCAACCAATTGGTTGAATTAAAAAAACCCCAAATCCCTAAGCACACATCGATTTTCTATGAAAACAAACATGAGAGGCCCCGAACCCCTCAGTTGGCAAAACATTAAACCGATAATACTTAAACCATAATTACATTATCATAGCAGCGGAATGTAGGGTAACAACATAACTATCATAAAGATCTAAACAAACTTTTACACATTAAACATAACCCACTCTTCTAACAGTCATATAGTACAGCCAGTCTATGCCAGGGATAGTCTTCAACGTATGCCATGAGCCTTCCTGGTCTCCTTTCTCAAACTATTCAACCTGATATGCATGTAAAACAAGTCAGCTTTATGCTGGTGAGTTCTAAGTTCATTTCTTAGAAAAATCTTTATTTATTCATGTCATCACATGACACAATTTAAATACATAACATACCTGTTCTCATATCATACTTTCATCACATACATATCATCATAACATACTTACATAACATACATATTATCATAACATCATTCATATAGTGAAGGAACTTCACCGTTAACTGCTGACCCTAAAGTCAAACAGGATTGTGCAATCACAAGGCTCTTAAACTACCAACCCGCAGCTGGTAACTCATACATGTATAAGATTTCTTTAACACTATCAACGCGCAGCTGATAACTCAAGCATGCCTAAGATTTCTTTAACTGAACTGGCGACACACAGTCGGCAGGCCTATGTTTCCACAGGACTCTTTAACCATCAACCGAAATTGACGGCTCATACCGGTACAAGACTTCTTAACATACATCATAACATGGTTTAAATCATTTAAACCATCATAATCATAAACGGCTCCTTTCACCGTAGTGTTCAAGTTTTGCCCAACCGCAGCCAGCAAAACCTCATTTCCTACTCAACCTCGGTTGAGTCCTTTAAAATCATTTCTTTCTCAACCGCAGTTGAGACTTTAAAACATTCATTATATTTTAGCTGAGATTCTTAAAAATCATTTATTTCTCAATCATCATTGAGGCTTAACATATTCATTACATCTCAGCTGAAATTCTTTAAATCATTTACTTCTCAATCATAGTTGAGATTTAAAACATTCTTTTCTTTAAAACATTCTTTATCTATAAACATTCATTATCTGAAACATACTTCACCTTAAAACATACTTTATCTGATCATAATCAGATTACAATCATTTTCATAAAATAACTTTATAACATGCATATCAGCCCAAAATGATAAAACATTTAAAACAGGGCTATAAGAACTCACTTGATATCTTACGGTAGCAAGATTCCTCGTAAACTGATACTAATGGTGTAACTCTGCATTCGTTTACACTTAATACGTCATTTATGATTTAACCTACTGATTAGATCTTTCTGAACGTTCAATGTCAAAGATATTGTCTTGAAAGTCATCAAATAGTTAATGTTGTTGATTATAATGCTAAAACAGTTCCTGAACAGATTAATGGCTTAGAAATGATAAATCCTTATCATTGATTACCCAGATATCATGAAATATCACAACATAGTCTTAGAATAGGTTTAATAACCATGATTAACATACTAATCTGACTGTTATCACAAACATCAGATAATCGTTCCAATAAGTATGTTAATGATTGTGATTAGTTTGGAACACTCAGATTTAACCTTTGCATTTCAAAGATTAACCAAACTAATCATTTACATCATTATAATCAAATGGATTAATCCATTATAATCATAGTTGTGATTTCATGCAAACCGGGCATTACAACGGCTCAAAACAAGGATTTAACCGTTAGAACATCGTGTTCTTCATTTCTAATCAATCCTAGCCATCATCTAGGCAATAATCAACAATCCTAACTATCTTATTACGTTCAAAATCAAGATCTAATCAATCAAAATCAAACTAGAAGGTTAAAATGAACCGTTACCTGTTCTGACGAGTTTCTGCGGGTAAAACTACGATCGGGACTTGAAAATACGATCTGTGGTGCGATTTATGGCTTCAAATGGCTTAGAATTGAAGTTTGGATGATAAGAACTTGATCTTTTTCGTCTGGAAGTCGTTTAGGGTCGAAATGAAGGGTTTTGAAGCTTCTGAAATGTTCTGGTCGAATTAAACCATTTTTTAGCCGACATAGTCCCTGGGCGCATAGCCTGACTCTGGAGGGTTGGGAGTTAGGCTATGCGCCTAGCGTGTTTTTCTTCCAATATTTGATTTAAACTTCGTTTCGCGATTCCGGGAGCATACGAACTCCGTTTTGCGCACGGTTTTCGCCCACGTTCATTATTTTTCACATACTATCAATCCCCAATAACAAAAGTTACTAAATCCTCGTGGATTTCAAGCACGATCAAATGTGCTCACGTCATAATTGCCGAATTTTTTTCGTACGCAGTCGTCACAGTTTCCACAGTAACCGAAATCTCGTACGTTTACTATTAAATTTCTAAATTTTCGGTTGTTACAAATCTACCCTCCTTACAATAGGTTTCGTCCTCGAAACCTGTTACGTTTCAAACAAATGTGGGTAGAGTCGTTTCATCTCGTCTTCAGTCTCCCATGTAGCCTCAGATCCTTTTCGGTGCTTCCATTGAACTTTAACTTGTCTGATCATCTTGTTACGTAACTGTTTCTCTTTCGTATCAACAATTGCAACTGGTTCTTCTATGTAATTCAATCTTTCATCAACTTCAATATCATTTAAAGGCACATATGCTACATCATCCACTAGACATTTTCTCAGATGTGAAACGTGAAATGTCGGATGAATTCCACTCAGTTCATCTGGTAGATCTAATCGGTAAGCTACCTTACCAACCCGTGCCATTATTCGAAAAGGTCCAATAAATCTCGGACTCAACTTTCCTCTTTTCCTAAATCGAATAATTCCTTTCCATGGTGAAACTTTTAGCAGTACCTGATCTCCTACCTCAAACTCTATTGGTCTCCGTCTTTTATCAGCATAGGACTTTTGTCGATCCTGTGCAGCTTTCATTCGCGCTTTAACTAGTTGAAGCTTTTCTGTCAAATCTAACACTGCAGCTTTGCTTCCTACTTCTTTCTGTCCTACTCCTCCCCAACACAGAGGTGTCCTACAACGCCGTCCATACAATGCCTCATATGGTGGCATTCCAATACTAGCATGGTAGCTATTATTGTACGAGAATTCCACCAATGGTAAATGATCATCCCAGCCACCACCAAAATCAATAATACAGGCTCTGAGCATATCTTCTAAGGTTTGGATAGTCCTTTCAGACTGTCCATCGGTCTGAGGATGATACGCAGTGCTAATATTGAGTCTTGTACCCATTGATTCATGAAACCGTTTCCAGAATCTTGAAACGAACCGCGTGTCACGATCTGACACTATAGAAACTGGAACTCCATGTCTCATAATTATTTCTTTCACAAATAGTTCAGACAGTTTCTCCGACGTATAAGTCTCCCGCATAGGCAAGAAATGAGCACTTTTTGTTAACCGGTCTACAATCACCCAAATAGCATCATGACGTTTCGCCGTAAGAGGCAACTTAGTTATAAAATCCATGGTGATGTGTTCCCATTTCCATTCAGGGACTTCTAAAGGTTGCACATAACCATAGGGTTTCTGATGTTCAGCTTTCACTTGTGCACATGTCAAACATTTGTTTACGTACTGCATTACATTAAACTTCATACCTGGCCACCAATAATCCTTTCGAAGGTCTTGATACATTTTCGTTGCACCAGGATGAATAGAGTAGCGTGACTTATGTGCCTCGTCTAGAATCCTTGACCTGATGTCCCCATTTCGTGGAACCCACATTCGACCAAACCGGATCTTAATACCAAACTCATTTTCTTCTAAATTCTTAACTTGACCAAAAATTCTTTCGAACCCAATATTTTCTTCCTTTAGTCCTTCCTTCTGCGCATCTTTAAGTTCATTCAGGAAATCTGGTGTTATCACCAAACTATAAGACTTAACTTGTATAGCAGAGTGTTCTGTCTTACGACTTAGAGCATCAGCCACCACATTGGCTTTTCCTGGGTGATACAAAATCTCACAGTCATAGTCTTTAAGTAACTCAAGCCATCTTCTTTGTCTCATATTCAAGTCTTTCTGTTCAAAGAAGTATTTTAAACTTTTATGATCTGTGTAGATTGTACATTTCACTCCATATAAATAATGCCTCCAAATTTTTAAAGCAAATACCACAGCAGCCAATTCCAAATCATGCGTTGGATAATTAGCTTCATGGGTTTTCAATTGTCTTGAGGCATATGCTATTACCTTTCCCCTTTGCATAAGTACACAACCCAAACCCAGATAAGACACATCTGAGTACACCACCATGTCTTCATTACCATCCGGCAGTGTTAAAATAGGAGCTTCGGTTAATCTCTTCTTTAGTTCTTCAAAAGCTTGAACCTGAGTTGGACCCCAATCGTACTTTACTTCTTTCCTCGTCAATTTTGTCAACGGTGTAGCAATCCTAGAGAAATCCTGAATAAATCTTCTGTAATAACCTGCTAAACCGAGAAAGCTACACACTTCCGTTGGTGTTTTCGGAGGATTCCATTTCATTACCGCTTCTACTTTAGCTGGGTCCACCATTATGCCTTCTGGACTAATAACATGACCTAAAAATTGTACTTCCCGTAGCCAAAAGGCACATTTAGAAAATTTAGCATAAAGCTTTTCTCTTCTTAGTATTTCAAGAACTTCCCGGATATGACACGCATGATCACCTTCACTCCTTGAGTATATTAATATATCGTCAATAAACACAATCACTGATCGGTCTAACATAGGTCTGCACACCCGATTCATTAAATCCATAAACGCCGCAGGAGCGTTTGTTAATCCGAAAGACATCACAAGAAACTCATAGTGTCCATAACGTGTGCGAAATGCTGTCTTCGGAATATCTTGTTCTCTCACCTTTAATTGATGATACCCTGATCTGAGATCTATTTTAGAAAACCAACTTGCCCCTTGCAATTGATCAAATAGATCGTCAATTCTTGGTAACGGATACTTATTCTTTATTGTGAGCTTATTCAATTCCCTATAATCAATACACATCCTCATACTTCCGTCCTTTTTCTTTACAAACAACACTGGTGCACCCCAAGGTGACACACTCGGTCGTATAAAACCTTTGTCTAGAAGGTCTTGTAGTTGGGTCATTAATTCTTTCATCTCTGTTGGGGCCAGACGGTACGGTGCCTTGGCGACAGGTTGAGCTCCTGGCACAACATCAATTTGGAATTCGATTTCCCGATCAGGTGGAAGTCCTGGCAAATCCTCAGGAAATACATCAGGAAAGTTACACACCACGGGTACGTCTTCCAATTCTTTTACCTTAATTTCTTTATCAATAACATAAGCCAGATAAGCCCCACACCCTCGCCTCATAAATTCACTTGCCTTAATCATTGAAATGACTTTAGGCACGTTAAACACTTTATCCCCGTAAACCGTTACTGAACTCCCATTAAGAGCTGTTAAGAAAATCATCTTTCGTCGACAAACGATGTTAGCCTCATATTTGGCCAACCAATCCATTCCCAAAACTACATCGAAACCTCCTAACGTAATCAGAAACAACTTAACAGGGAATCTATGACCTTCTATATCAATGTAACAATCATCCTCAATGGCCTCCGTTACTCTAGTAGATTTACCAAGAGCAGTTTCTATGTTAAAGGCATTTTCTATCTTTTTAACATTTGCGCACAGTTTATCACAAAAAGTAATAGCCACAAAGCTCATACTTGCACCAGAATCAAATAGCACTGAAGCAGGGATATCATTAATCAAGAATGTACCTGTCACCACATCCGGGTCTTTGGCTGCCTGATCTCTGGTCATAGTAAAGGCACGAGCTTTTGCCTTTTGCTTCTCCCCTCCCTTGCTACTTTCAGGTTTACTGGCTTCAGTAGGTATTGTCTTTGGTTTAAAACAATTCTTGCTCATGTGACCGATCCCACCACAATTGTAACACTTTAGTATGGTTGGACAATTATACGAGAGGTGTCCAGTTTTTCCACAACGGTAGCACAAAGTAGTCCCCAGGCGACATTCTCCCCCATGCTTCCTTCCGCACTTGGTGCACGTTTCAAATTCTTCTACTTTAAGCTTTTTCATGGGGAGTCCCGGTTTACCATTTCTATTTCTTTTGAATCCCGGTGACCACTTTTGCTTCGGTTCTTCCTTTGTTGGTTCAGCTTCCACAACATCATCCCAAACAATGCCGCTGATTTCTACTGCTGATTCAAAAGTCCTAGGAGCATGCGCCTTCACATGAGTTCGGACTTTAGGTGGTAACCCTTCCACATATAGCTTCAATCTGCGTTCCTCCGTATTTACCAAATGAGGAACCAGTCTTGACATTTCATTAAATTTTGACGTATATTGCCGATGGTTCATACGTCCAGCTTTCAAAGTCAGAAATTCCCGTTCGATTTTATCAATTTCATTCTTTGGACAGAAGTGTTTTATAACTAATTCCTTCAAGTCCTCCCATTTAAAACCCTCCACATCAGTAGTGGTCTTTGACTGCTTAACAGTGTTCCACCAATGTAGAGCTTCTTCAGTAAATGAGTGAGCTGCAAATTTCACAGCTTGATCTTCCCGGCATTCACTGATAGCAATAACCGCCTCCATAGCCGAAACCCAATGACAGGTGGCCACAGCATCCTTCTTACCATCAAATGAGGGTGGATTGCATCCTTTGAAGGCCTTGTAATCACAACCCTTCCGTTTCTCTGACGTAAAATCACCGTTCTTAGTTCCGGTGATCACAACTTCCTCTTCTTTGGTGCTGTCATTAGCTCCTTCAGACTTGTCTTTCAAAGTATCCTTCAGTATTTTTGTAACCAAAGCTGGTAGCTTATCATCCAAAACTTTACAGACCTCATCAGAAATAGCCTTCACTACGATAGGCTCTAGAGTAAACTCATCTTCATCTTCCGGTCGCTCGTTGTGCTCGTAGTCGTCTTCATTGACGGGTTCTTCATTCTCGATATGCGGTTCTTCAGGTTCCTGTGGTTGCTTCCTTGGTCTACCCCTTTGTCCAGCCATTTAACTATCTACAAGATGCATCAATTGGAGAGTCAGTACAGGTTTAGTTTAGCACGAAATAAGCTTTGTAAATCGTTAATGACGTTGATCAGGTGTTATTAACCATTTACCTAACTCATAGGCTCTAAACGTTTCCCATCACGTCACCCCAAAGTGCATGACTCTAACTATCTTTCTAACCTTACACCTATATCTTAACTCATACATAATATTCAGCTCATGGCATCAAACTACCCTTGACTGGCATTCTTATCCTTCAGTCCCATTTTCAGTTTAAGTCTAGTCATTAGGGATGACCAGATCTCTCAAACTATGGCTCTGATACCAACTTGAGAGGCCCCGAACCCCTCAGTTGGCAAAACATTAAACCGATAATACTTAAACCATAATTACATTATCATAGCAGCGGAATGTAGGGTAACAACATAACTATCATAAAGATCTAAACAAACTTTTACACATTAAACATAACCCACTCTTCTAACAGTCATATAGTACAGCCAGTCTATGCCAGGGATAGTCTTCAACGTATGCCATGAGCCTTCCTGGTCTCCTTTCTCAAACTATTCAACCTGATATGCATGTAAAACAAGTCAGCTTTATGCTGGTGAGTTCTAAGTTCATTTCTTAGAAAAATCTTTATTTATTCATGTCATCACATGACACAATTTAAATACATAACATACCTGTTCTCATATCATACTTTCATCACATACATATCATCATAACATACTTACATAACATACATATTATCATAACATCATTCATATAGTGAAGGAACTTCATCGTTAACTGCTGACCCTAAAGTCAAACAGGATTGTGCAATCACAAGGCTCTTAAACTACCAACCCGCAGCTGGTAACTCATACATGTATAAGATTTCTTTAACACTATCAACGCGCAGCTGATAACTCAAGCATGCCTAAGATTTCTTTAACTGAACTGGCGACACACAGTCGGCAGGCCTATGTTTCCACAGGACTCTTTAACCATCAACCGAAATTGACGGCTCATACCGGTACAAGACTTCTTAACATACATCATAACATGGTTTAAATCATTTAAACCATCATAATCATAAACGGCTCCTTTCACCGTAGTGTTCAAGTTTTGCCCAACCGCAGCCAGCAAAACCTCATTTCCTACTCAACCTCGGTTGAGTCCTTTAAAATCATTTCTTTCTCAACCGCAGTTGAGACTTTAAAACATTCATTATATTTTAGCTGAGATTCTTAAAAATCATTTATTTCTCAATCATCATTGAGGCTTAACATATTCATTACATCTCAGCTGAAATTCTTTAAATCATTTACTTCTCAATCATAGTTGAGATTTAAAACATTCTTTTCTTTAAAACATTCTTTATCTATAAACATTCATTATCTGAAACATACTTCACCTTAAAACATACTTTATCTGATCATAATCAGATTACAATCATTTTCATAAAATAACTTTATAACATGCATATCAGCCCAAAATGATAAAACATTTAAAACAGGGCTATAAGAACTCACTTGATATCTTACGGTAGCAAGATTCCTCGTAAACTGATACTAATGGTGTAACTCTGCATTCGTTTACACTTAATACGTCATTTATGATTTAACCTACTGATTAGATCTTTCTGAACGTTCAATGTCAAAGATATTGTCTTGAAAGTCATCAAATAGTTAATGTTGTTGATTATAATGCTAAAACAGTTCCTGAACAGATTAATGGCTTAGAAATGATAAATCCTTATCATTGATTACCCAGATATCATGAAATATCACAACATAGTCTTAGATTAGGTTTAATAACCATGATTAACATACTAATCTGACTGTTATCACAAACATCAGATAATCGTTCCAATAAGTATGTTAATGATTGTGATTAGTTTGGAACACTCAGATTTAACCTTTGCATTTCAAAGATTAACCAAACTAATCATTTACATCATTATAATCAAATGGATTAATCCATTATAATCATAGTTGTGATTTCATGCAAACCGGGCATTACAACGGCTCAAAACAAGGATTTAACCGTTAGAACATCGTGTTCTTCATTTCTAATCAATCCTAGCCATCATCTAGGCAATAATCAACAATCCTAACTATCTTATTACGTTCAAAATCAAGATCTAATCAATCAAAATCAAACTAGAAGGTTAAAATGAACCGTTACCTGTTCTGACGAGTTTCTGCGGGTAAAACTACGATCGGGACTTGAAAATACGATCTGTGGTGCGATTTATGGCTTCAAATGGCTTAGAATTGAAGTTTGGATGATAAGAACTTGATCTTTTTCGTCTGGAAGTCGTTTAGGGTCGAAATGAAGGGTTTTGAAGCTTCTGAAATGTTCTGGTCGAATTAAACCATTTTTTAGCCGACATAGTCCCTGGGCGCATAGCCTGACTCTGGAGGGTTGGGAGTTAGGCTATGCGCCTAGCGTGTTTTTCTTCCAATATTTGATTTAAACTTCGTTTCGCGATTCCGGGAGCATACGAACTCCGTTTTGCGCACGGTTTTCGCCCACGTTCATTATTTTTCACATACTATCAATCCCCAATAACAAAAGTTACTAAATCCTCGTGGATTTCAAGCACGATCAAATGTGCTCACGTCATAATTGCCGAATTTTTTTCGTACGCAGTCGTCACAGTTTCCACAGTAACCGAAATCTCGTACGTTTACTATTAAATTTCTAAATTTTCGGTTGTTACAAAACAAATAACAATTACTTTTTTCGAACACCACTAAAACCGTAGAAATGACCACATTTTTTCACTAATCATAGAGAAAAAACCCCTAAACCCTATTTGGGTCGTCGTTTTCGAATCTTGAAAATAAATACGTGGTTCACATTAACCCACATTAAAATGATTTATTTATTCAAAACCAATTTTTTATTCTTATTCAATGCGCACCACATTTTTATTTTCAGAATTCCAAATCAATGGTACAGATAAAGTTTAAGTGACCCATTTTACTATTCCCCTTATCTCTTTTAATAATATACCAGTATATATATAATATGTGAGAGTGGGTGTATATATATAATATGTGGGAATGTATGTAAGAGGGAGAAAAAAAACGTGGGGCCCACAATCACTATTCCCCCCACCTCTTTTAATATATAGAATAATTAGCTAAATAAGTAAAAATATTTATATACTAACGTTTAATAATATTACTAAACATAAAAGGAATTAACTTTTATGAATTATAATTATAATATAATCTGTAAAATATATAAATTAGTCCTTAATTTTTGTAACTTACCTAAAAAATGAAAAGATTTAAAAGTTTTATATTATTTAATGAAAATAGTAAGATAAAATATAAAAGTATATGAATATACATGAAATAATTTAGGTTTTAAATATTCTTATTATTAATAAAATCATTATTTGTATAGTTTACGATTTGTTTTATAATATATATATTTTGTTTTATTTTGTTATAAAAATATATGAATATACATGAAATAATTCGAGTTTTTAATATTCTCATTTTTAATAAAATCATTATTTGTATAGTTTACAATTTGTTTTATAATGTATCTATTTTATTTTATTTAGTCATTTGCTTTTTTCGATATAATGTAAACATAATATAAAATTTCTACATTGAAAGTGTAAGATATTCATAACTTAATTATTTATTTGTATATTTGTCAAATTTATTAATTATCACTATTAATAAAGGAGTTTTCATAAATGATTTAATGCTCCAAGTTTTAGGAGGGAAACAAAAATAAAACATGCTTCATTGCATGACATGTGGCAAGTAAAAACCTTGATTTATTATATAAGATAGATTGTTCAATTGTTAACCCACCTTAATTGTGGTAACTCAAATAACTCTCACAAGATCAACCCAAATCTTTGTTTTTTTTCATGACCTTTATTATACTTGTGTAAGATTATGTTATTTTATGTATATGAGCTAATTAACGAGCATATGCGAATTTGCACTAGTATAAAGTTTTGACATTTTTTTCGTAACATTTAAAAATTGTCAAAACTTTACACTAGTGCAATTTCGTGTACGCTCGTGAATTAGCTCATACACATAAAAGAACATAGTCTTGTACATGTATAATAAATATATTAAAATAAACTAAAAATTTGGGTTGATCTTGCGAGAATTATTTGGTTTACCACAATTAAGGAGGGTTATTAAAAGAACCAAATCCTATATATATATATATTATCATTTAATATTTTATATTGTATACTATCCATATATATATAGGGAAGGGTTCAATTGTTAACCATTTTTTATTGCGTTAACCGAATAATTACATCTTATTATTTTGAACCCGTATTAAAGTAATTAAATATAAAGCTGTAGATTTTTTTCTTCTTTTATAATATATATATATATACATCTTACACTTATAAATGTTATGGAGTATCACTATGTAGAATAATGGTATAAAGCGGGTAAAATCGAGTTAGTGATGATATATTTTAATTTCGGTAAATTATACGTAAAATATATTAAATATAGATAAGTATTTTTCACAAAACCCACTAACTAATTTTATAAAACAGTATTGATTTTTATAGGTTCATTATTTTATTATATGGCTTGTTTACTTTTGTAAGTTCTTGTATCACCAATGGATGTAAATTAAGAAATTGACCACACTAGTACAATTGCATATATTTGGGGCGGTTGTGTTTTTTTTAAGGCGGTTTAGTACTTTGACCGCCCCATTAAAAGCAAACTATTCTAAATGTATTTTTTGGAGTTTTTTTTTTTGTTTTTTGAGGCAGTTTAACATAATTCAGTATTGTTTTATTTGGAGCGGATAACATTTGGGGCGGTTTGGAAGAGATATGTATTTTTATGGGGCGGTTTCTTCTTATTTGGGGCGGTTTCTTCTTATTTGGGGCGGTTACCATTTGGAGCGGTGGTATATGTTTGGGGCGGTTCCAATACTTTATGGGGCGGTTTTTTTTTGTAATAAAGCGGTTGAAAACTTGATTTTAAAGGGCGGTTTTTTTAAAATTTGAATATATAGTATCCTTAACGTTCATCGTCTTCTTCAGATCGACATTTACACTCTCACTTTTATTTATGGAGCTATGTACCAATGATTCTTAGCTCAAGCGGTTGAGGGGAGGTACCATGTGGCTTCAATATTGGGGATGTCACGTGTTCAAGTCCTGGCACGGACAAAATAGGGGTTCCATGCTAGGCTAGGGGGTTTTCTCTCACCTATGGTGGGTTTCCTCCTATGGGGTGTGGATATGATCGGGTGGGTCTATGACCCGTCAGTGATCCAAATTGCCGTTCAAAAAAAAAATCTATGGAGCTATGTTATACGTACATGTCTGCGTTTATTCTCTTCTATATATTTCTCTTCAACGGATCAATTAACTAGAGTTATACGTACGTGTATTTGTTTAACAAGGTATTAACATTTTATTTAAAATCATTTTTACGTATTTATATTATGTTTAATCATTTTTTTAACCTTTGTTTTATTAATTGTTTATTTGTAGGTTTTGAAGATATTAATTTGTCATTTAACTTCTTCTTTCATCTTATAATATTGGAACCACCAAATTTAGCTTCTCAATGGTATGAATGATCTATTTCTAACTTATATTATGTAATTTTGCTATATGCATGCATAAATATTTCGTTTGTTTGTCATTCATAAAAATTTACAATTTATTACTTTCAAAATTTTATATATATTCAAAAAAAATTATTTCTCATTTTTATGCCCGTTAGCAATAATTCTTAGATTATATATACTCGTCTGAATTATCTAATAGAGATAAAATTCAAATAGTCCCCGACTAGGACTGCTTTTTGAATATTTTATCTCATTTAGGATATATATATATATATATATGTTAATGAGTTAACATTTAAGGAAAAAATTGGTTGATATTTCTCCTTGCTCCTTCGAGTTTGTGGATTACCACATACTTGAAGAATTAAGGGGAAATGCTAGGGCTGGCAAAATTGGTACCTGTTAAGACACGATTAGACCTGTTTAGCAAAAAAATTACTATTTGATTTTTTACATTTTTAAAAATAAACAAAATTAAGAGGCTAAACTTCATCATTTTTCTTTTTTGTTATATAAAATAGAAAACTGTCATGCTTAAATCACCAAACTAAGTGTTAAAAAGTCGTTTTCATGTTTATATTTTCTTAAACGTTAACCCATTAACATGTATACATTGAGATAAAATATTCAAAAAGTGGGTTAGGATAGTGATTTACATTATACAGGTGAATTTGTATGTCATATATTTTTATCTTAATTTTCAGATGGATCGAAGTAATTGGATATACCAAATTGCACGTACTTCATCAGTATATACAGAGGGCTTACAAAGTTTTCTTAAAGCTGCTGAAGTTAATCGTGTGAATAAAGGAAGTGGAACGATTTGTTGTCCATGTGTACTTTGTAAAAACTATACAAGATTTGATGATATTAAAGAAATAGAGTTTCATTTGATGAAATACGGTTTTATGCCTAGATATAGTTGTTGGTCAATGCATGGAGAATCACTTATTAATCGTAGCACGTCTTCAGTAAATGTACACAATGATAATATACAGATTAACGATTCATACGATGCTGATGACAATGACCAATCAACTATTCCAAATGAATTGTTACATGATTTAGAGACTAATATTGATGAAGATGAACAAAGAAAATTGCACGACTTATTTAATGATGCAGAAAAACCATTATATCCTATTTGTGAAAAATTTTCAAAACTTAATGCTGTGTTAAAGTAGTTTAACCTAAAGTCAAATTATTTGATGATGACATTCTTGATTCAAGGTTCGAAACAACCTGGTAATTACATTGATGTTTATTTAGCTCCATTGATCGATGATCTAAAGACTCTATGGGGTTCATGTATAGACGTTTATGATGCTTACAAGAAGTAAAATTTTACATTGCGAGCCATGCACCATAAGTGATTTTCCTGCATACGGTAATTTATCAGGATATAGTACAAAAGGTAAGAAAGCTTGTCCTATTTGTGAAGATGAGACACATTCTGTAATCCCTAGGATTTTCGATTTTCATTCAAGCTTTGTAATCGTATCATATTCGATAAATAAAAGTTTGGGATATTATTTGAACATTTAACTCATGAATTTGTAGTTAATTAAATGTTTATTAATAAAGCAATACTAACAAATACAATACAATATATAATCAAAGTCTTTATAAATTCATTTTTATAAAGATTACAATTTTTATAAGTCATAATAGGTTATAATAAAATAAAAACATTTTATTAGTAAATAACATATTTTTAGAGTTATAAAATATATACATAAATAATATGTACATACATAATAAAATGATAATAGTAACAAATACATAATCTAAGTTTTTATAAAATTTCATTTTTATAAAAGAATTATCATTTTAAAACTTAAAAGTCATAATAGGTTATAATAAAATAAAAACATTTTTATTTTGTAAATAACCTATTCTTAAATTTATAAAGTATATACATAATATATAATAATAAAATTAATAATAATAATAACAATAATAATAATAATAATAATAATTAAGACATTATAATTATAAAAAAGGTTTTTATAAATTATTTATAAAGTCTAAATATGGGAACTAAATAAAATATTTTATAAATTTTAAAACATAAAAAGGTTGTTAACTAGAGGGGTTAGAAATGACAAGTTATAAAACTAGTTTGTGAGGGGAAAGGTTTTATTTTAAACTGAAACAACATGGGAAATGGAGGGACTAAAACTGTAATTATCCCAAACCTTCCATCCTCTATACCCGGTTTCCCCAACTGGGTACCCGTCGACCCAATCCCGACCCGAGACACAATCTACGCGAAGTCTAGCTTGTTACAGCTAATCAAACTCATTTTTAGAAAGGATTCGAAGCGTGTAATCATCTTAATATCGAATAAAAAAGAATCAATCGCGAATCATCTGTTAATGGCCTTCCAAAAATCCCATATCCGAACCGAAAATAGGACTCCCACTAAATGCCTATAAAACCCAAATCAAATCACACCCTCTTGATCCATTTCGAACCATGAAACTGTCTGAGCAAGAACCAAGCCATCTAGAGCGCTCCTCGTTGCGATCCAAGCACAAGCTTCGGCCGAACCTTCAAGCTAGTCGAACTCTACCCTACCGAACACTTCACCATGTGATTCTTCTACCCATCTACTCGAAATCAAGTGAGGATTTGTGAGGCCCCCGAATCCCGGGAGTCCCCTCAGTTGGTAAACATCAAACTCATAGTCATTAAACCAATTTACATTACTATGTGTCACACCCCGGGCCGGCGGGGTTGGATCGGATGTCCCCGTCGGGCGGAAGGTTCCTGGGGCGCGATATCGTGTGTGATAATCGGGTTGATCAGATTGTTTACATAGCATCAATGTCAAGAATATCTAAAGCACAATAAGGCATTTAAATAGAATTACAAAGTTAAATTACAATGTCAATGTTTGATAATTTAACTTGGTAAACCTAACAAAAGAATCAATGTATTCTATCTTGTAATCTGTACAAGACATCCAAGAATGATTCGTATGATTAACAAAATATGTGCTTCCCAAAATCACTAGGTCCTCTATTTAGGCCGCCTAGCATGCAATCCAATGGCTTAAGCTTAACCTGTGCATCACCTGAGAAAACATGTAAGAAAACAAAGTCAACACAATGGTTGGTGAGTTCATGTAGTTTATAAGTTTAAAATAGCTTTAGCAAACCTCCTTCGATAAAACCTTAACCTCATTAACATCACCTGTATCATCTAACTCGGTATGCTTATATATAGGGCATACCCCTGAGTCGAGCCTACGACCCGCCCAGACGCCGTCCCACCACATACTAAGTCACATAGGACATTGATGCTAATGATAATTAAGCATTTTATCTACCATCCAATCCCGTTCCCGTTATAGTTTGAGCAGTTTGTATGTAAGTTTACCCCATGCACCAATAGTATCCGTGAGTTTAGCCCGATAGTTACCGGTATGGATAACCGAATGCCCGAAGGAATCCGGTAACAATCCAGACCAGCCCCAGGTATAATTAGCAACTCAGGGGGAGATAGAGGATTTCCAGGTCGACACAAAGTCAACTAAGGATCACCAATATCGTCCTAGTTACTGATCACCCAGGTAAATAGTTGTGGGAAACACTGCATGGCAAGCACTGAGAGGCCATCAGTCCATTTCCTCGATTGAGACCATGTAGGACACCCTATGGCAAGCACTGAGAGACCATAGTCGATGCCTTCTAGTCCCGACTGTAAAGAACACCTGAAGGCAAGCACTGAGAGACCAACTATTGTTCTTACAGTCCCGACTAGGAAGAACACATGAAGGCAAGCACTGAGAGACCAACTATTGTTCTTCCATAGCCAATAGTTTTAGCATACAAAGAGTCCAGCATTTACGTCACTTGTGCACAAGAACTAGCTTTACAACCGGTAAGGCAAGCACTGAGAGGCCAAACCGTTGTTTGAGCATGGCAATCACATAGCATTCAAGAGTTTATAGTATCCATAGATTCAAGTATCCAAAGTGTATGTATGTATGTTTGCATTTAGTATCCCCATAGCCTTATAGCATCATTAGCATTTAGAGTTTACATTAGTCTTTAGCATGAAAACCCATAGCATTAACAAGTAGTATGATCTCATAGTATTAGTATTAAGCATAACCCGTTGTGGTAGTTTATAGCATAAACCCATAGCATGGCATAACCTGTAACCTTAGAATTTAGCATGACTCATAGTATTAGTTTGTAGCATAACCTCATAGCATTAGCATCCACAATAGCATCATCAGATAGTAAATACCCTTAGCACTTGGTATTAACACATAGCTTTAGTATTAACAAGTAGCTTATGCCTTTAGCACTTGGCATAATCAATAGCATTTAGTTTGAATAGTCTCTTATGCCTTTAGCACTTGGCATAATCAAATAGCATTTAGTTTAAATAGTGTCTTATGCCTTTAGCACTTGGCATAATCATCAGTATAAAAGCATTTTGTTAAATTTAAAACATTTGTTTTAAAATGTATAACATGCTTCTCAGTCCCGAGTTAAAAACAAATTAGTTTGAAAAGGGACAATGAACTCACCTAGCAGTAGTGGTAGTTGACTTAGTCTCAAACAAGAATGCACACTCTCTTTGTTGTAATTGATATTGTTTTCACAAACCTGTATTGATTTCAAATTGTTTGAATTTGTAAGTATAAGTTCATAATTGATTTGTGTGTGTGTAAGTGTTAGCCATGCATTTGGCTAACACTTCGAAAGCCTCGGTCTCTACTCGGCCCCTTTTCACTTTAGACTATTCCACTTTATTATTAGTGTTAAGTTCATCTTGACTCATTTGTTTAATACATTTGCTTTTATAAAAGACTTAGTACTTATTCTCAAATTCCACCTTGTTGATCTTATAAAATTTATTAAACCCATGTGGGCCTAAGATGGAAAGTGGCCGAGTAATGTGATCAATTTACTTGTTTGGGCCTTCGTGTAACAAGTTGGGCCTTGAGATAGTCTGGGACAATTGAGAGTTGTTAGGCCTATTTGAAATGTGTGGGCCAATGATTTGGGCTGTTGAAATGCAAGGGCCCGGCCAAGTGTTGCAAAACCTAGAAATCAAGTGGCCTTGTGGGCCTCTATTGGGCCAGGAGGGCCTTGTTGGGCCAGAGGTGGGCCCAGGCAAGAATGATTGGGCCTGAAGTTACAATAGGTTGTAGGAATCATAATTGGGCCAGAAATAGGATATTGCCCAAGTTATTTGCAAAGTGGCCCCAAAGTTAGGACAAGTGTCTAAAAAAATGGGCCTTGGGTTCAATTTCTGTGGGCCTCGGGCTGAATTTGCTGGGCCCCATGGATGTCATAAAAGCTCGAAGTAAGTTAGACCTTGGGCACAACTGGCCTGATTCATTTGGGCTGAATCAAGTGCGGGCCCGAAATATTAAGATTGGGCCGTAATAGAAGGACCTTGGCCAAACCAGTGGGCCTTGGGCCAAACAGTTAATCCAAAGTTGTTTCTTGGCCTAACAAGGTCCTTGAACTAGCTGTGGGTCAAAGGAAAGATGTTAGGCCTACAGATGGGCCGAAAGCTATTTGGGCCTAATGATTAACATATAGCTATTTAAGTGATATTTGTCTAAGTCACTTAGTCTTTTAGGTCAATATTCTAGATGGTGGACCAACACAAAAAGGGGCCTGCTATTGAGTTAATCAAAATGAGTCAAAGGACTGAATTGGGGCCGTAGGTCAACAGATTAGTTGATGGGCCGAAACAGTTTGCATGGCTAGGCTGTTGGGCCAAATGAGTCTGTTGGGCTGTTTACAACACATAATACTGGGCCCAAAACAAAATGAGATGGATTAGGTATTTGGCCGAATATGTTAGCATGGGATTATCATTTTATGGTGCTGGGCCTCACTATTGGGCCTGAGCTACAGTGGGCCGTAGAATATGTTGTTGGGCCTGTTTACTTGCTATTGGGCCTAGATCTCTTCATGGCTTAGGGTACTTGGCCGCGTATTACTCCTAGGGTAGAAATGAGAAGATGGTCCTGGTGAACCAAGCTTGGCTTGCTAGCATGGTCGAATGAGGTGGGGCTCACGAATGGGTGTGTCATTCGACAGATATAGTGGCGAAAGAAGTTGTTGCCGAATGTGGAGGTTCGAATGAAGCCCTGCTCGAATGAAGAGTTGACCAGCGAATAGGTGGCCATTCGGCCTTAGGCCCTTCGGCCATTCGAGGTCTTCTCATTCTACCATTGCAGGTTGGTCTAAGGTTTTCGACTCATGTACTGATAATCACAGAGGATGATAGCCAAGGTGTGTTTTCGGGTGTAGAACTCAAAGAGAAAGGCTGAAACACCGATTAGGGTTTGTGTTCAAACAAGGGTGCCGAAAAACCCTAGTTTTCGAAATTTTCACAGTCGTTTACCTTGATTTTTTGTGGGTTTCTCTCTAGATCTGTTGTACTTTCGTGTAGAGGGTGATGAGAGCTTCGTGTAGGCGAAAGAATCACTCGATTTCGTGAGAAAATGAGGAAGTTATGAGCTTGTGAAGTTCAAAGATGGAGGTGGAGGTGTAAAACCGGGATTAGGGTTTTCAAGTGGGGAAGAAAGAGAAGAAATGGGTTATTTGGACTCATTAAGGGTATTTATACCCCGAGTGAGTTCGGGTTTGTTTTCGTTGCTCGGTTCGCGTTTTCGTTACGTTTTCGGAACGAAATGCGTGTTTTTCGTAGGTTTTAAATAAAACAATTATTTTAGGATGACGAAAATATAAATATTATTAGAAATTATATTAAATATCGTTGCGTATAATTAGAATATCGAATTATAATATTTTACGCTTTTATTTAATTTGTTTAACGAATAATAATTTTACGCGTTCATTAATTCGTTCGCGATTTCTTAAAACAGTATCATTTAATTTATTAAATGATGAGTTTCAAATTGTAAAACTAAGAATTATCTTATTTCTTTAGTTTATGATCGTTCGTATCTTTTTATAGTTTCCGGTATTGTTTCGTCAGAACGCATCACCATCGCGCGTATTCGTTCGAATCGTCATTCGGACGAACACGACGATGGTTTTGCTTTCCGACTTTTGTTTTCTACTTTTCAGTTATTATTTCAGAACGTTAGACTATCAGAATCATTCGTACAGATCGTCACCTATACGAATAACTCATCGGTTTAGCATTCCGTAACAACAACAGTTATCGTTTTGTTTTGTTTAACCTCGCATACGTTTACACATGATAACACATCAATAAGCATTAGTATCACTGTTCCATGTTGTCTGATGTGTTTCTGACTGTTAAACTGTTACGTTTAATCAGATTTCAGAAACAATAGCATAATAGTTTACTGTTAAGCATTACGTTGTTGACAGTATATCGATAGTTTGCATAGTTTGTACCTGAGTTACTGTGCCGTTACGTTTCCTTTCATTGTTCCGGCGACGTTTCCTCCGGCACAGTTGTTACACTATGGCATGCGGAATTTCAGGTGATTACATAAACATGGCACACATATTATACAAACGTTAAACATAGCCCACACTATAATGGTTTTATACATAGCCAGTTTA